>JARQOD010006416.1:0-42997 GCA_033576555.1 Oophaga sylvatica | reverse complement strand
ATAATTGCTTTTTTAACAGGATATGTTGAATCGTTTGGGCTGGAGATCCAACTGAAGAAATCTACTAGTGGACATTTTTTCCTCTCAGGTGGACCAATAAGTTGGACAAGTAAGAAACAGTAAATTGTGACACTGTCTTCAACAGAAGCAGAATATGTTGCAGCAGCACATGCGAGTAAAGAAGTACTGTGGGTTAAGACAATTGTTAACAGCCCTAGGACAACCACAGTTGGAACCAACAAAAATAAAAGAGGACAATCAAGGATGTCTTGTTCTTGCTCAGAGGGAAAAGGGAGTCAATCCAAGAACCAAAGCATATTGATGTGAAATATCATTTCTTGAGAGTTCATCAGACCAAGGGTATTGAAGTTGGAGTATTGTCCTACTGAAGAAATGACAGTGGACATTTTCACGAAGGCGTTGAATGCTAAATAAACATCAGAGACTATTAAAAAAGTTGGGTTTGATTGAATAAGTCCTTACTGTTGAGAAAGGGTGTTGTCTTTATGCAACAGTTTTAGGACTTTATATTATAAGTAAAAGGAGGACTTTATGCTGACCTGACAGTAGATGGCGATGTTGTGTAACGTTTCCTTCTTTAATGTATTGTTAAAAGAATTAGTCTCTCTTTTGTTTAGTTTCACTTTCGTTTTTGTTAAAGTTAGCTGATGCAATGCTGTAATGACTGTGCATTATTCCTTCACCTCATTTTTCAGAGAAGTAAACGCTTGCTATCCCATGCAACTTGCTGTGAAGTTTCCTCTGAAAAAGGTGTGGATTCGAAGCTGTGAAAAAAAAAAATTTATTTTTGGGGCACAAGGCTGGGCTCAAAAAGGGAAGGAGCCATTTGACTTATGGAGCACAAATTAGCTTAAATAGTTTAGTGTAAGCCATGACACATTAGCAGAGCCCTTGATGTGCCCTAAACAGTGGAAACTTCCCCCACAGGAGATTCGTTTTTGAAAACTACAACACTCAAGGAATTTATCTAAAATTATACATGCATCTAAAATTATTTGTGAGTTTTTTTAACACTTTTGACGACTCACAGAATTGTATAATATTGGGCTGTGTAAAAGATAAAATTTCCATTTTTTCCACAAAAATGTTTTTTGGGGACGTTTTTTATTTTCAAAATGTCTAAAAAAGAGAAAACAAGCAGTACAATTCGTTACACAATTTCTCCTGAGTACTGTTGTGTGGCCCAGCTATGTAAGGCACACACATAAAATCCCGGAGAATGCACAGGGAAAGGGAACCGCAAAAGTTGTTATCTATTCACGTCACCCCTTTCAGACACACCCACCAGGGGTGTAGGAGGGAGTGGGCACTTAGCTGAGCTCAGTCTGTTTCCTGTCTGAGAAGAGCTCAGACCAGTCAGTTTCCTGTCTTCAGACAGTGCAGTTCAGTGCCAGTTCAGTCTGGACTTGGAGGGAGAGGAGAGAGGACTGAATCCTCGCAGAGCTAGCGTAGCTCACCTGACAAGAAAGTGGAGGCTAGTACGGGTGAAGTGAATCATCCTAGCCTGGTCAGAGCTACCCTTAGTCAGTACCTCAACAGAAGCTGAAACTAGGAGGATACTGAGAGCTGCTCAGCGAGCTCTGGAGAAAGCTGACATTACCATCGAAGCTACAAGTGCTTATGCTAAGAGCAAGAGCAGGGCGAAGGGCATAGTGGAGAAGACAGAGAGAAGTGCATCAGGTATTGAACTACCTGCACTAAATCACCGGACACCGGAGTCCGAAGCATTACTAGAGCTTCATGCTTAGTGATAAGATAACCGGAGGCATCTGGACTACAGGTCGCAGAGAGCAGCCCTAAGTGCCGATACGTAATCGGAGTCAGGAGGAACAAGGACTTTTAGCTAGGCCAAGCATTCTCCACCCCGACCAGCTCCCCGGGACCTGCCTGAACCATCTACCAGTAAAGGTATGAAAAGAAGCTGCATTGTGTGTGACTGAATTCTTAAATACACCCTGCATCACCACCATAGACTTCCAGGGACCAGTCTCACCTGTGGGAGACTTACCACCCAGCTGCCCCATAACATCCCCTGTGAAGATCCTTATAGCAGCGCTGGTTCAATTAACCAGATACCACAGGTGGCGTCACGAACTACCTATCCTAATAATCCCCTGTAAATATCCCCCATCGCTTGACTGCCAGGGCCACGGACCGAGTCCCGCTGCCAGTGACAACTCCCATAGAAATCATTGGGCTCGGCTCCGAGTACCCCATAGCCCTGGTAACCACAATTGTGGTGCGAGTCATTTTAACTTTGCGTCACGAACAGGATACGAAGCTTCCAATTGTGAGTCCTGTGTTGCCTATTGAACTGTTTAGTGAAAAAGACTGTTGCTGTGTTTGGCGCCATAATACCGCCATCTTTACCGCAATATTCGCGCCCTCAGGCGCTGGTGAAGAAGGGGGGCGTACCTGAAAGAGCGCGCTGTTGCCTGGACACGCCCCCAAACTGCATCGCAATCTGCATCGCAATCTGATCCAATCGCATCGCAAGCCGCATCGCAAACTGCATCGCGATCTGCATCACAATCCGCATCGCAAACTGCATCACAATCTGCATTGCAATCCGCATCGCAAACTGCATCCCAAGATATTGCGGCATCATCAGAGCGCCAGCGACAAGGTCCTGTCTCCACCGCTGTGCCTGCGACGCTGCAGCCTGTGAAAGAGGTAGGCTCAGATTAACCAAGGGGGCATCAACATGTCGCAACAACCGGCAGACGAGCGGCCCCAGCCGGTGGCCCCAATAGCCCACCGCTTGGCGTTGTAGTGCAGGATGGAGGTGCGGGCCCCTCACCTGGCCCGGTGGTCCCGCTCATGCCGCTAACGCTCCCATACATGCCTGGAGCGAAGTGGCTTCCCCAGTACAGCGGCGAGCCCGACACCCTGCCAGGGTTTAAAAGGAAAATATGTAGCATCTTAGACATGTACTCAATGACTGAGAAGCAAAAAGCTGCTGTGGTAATAGGACAGTTAGCTGGTGCGGCTTAGAGAGAAGTAGAGACTTGGCCCATTGCAGACCAGGAGTCGGTACCTGCGATACTCTTAAAGCTACAGGCCATCTTTGAGGACCGCACAGAAACGGATCTCCGGATGGCATTTTATCAGTGCTTCCAGGGACCGGGTGACAGTATTAGGGACTACGCCTGCCGACTGCAGGGGGCCCTGCGAGCTCTTAAACAGGCTAACCCTACAAGTCCCATTGATGAGAGCCAAATGTTGAAAGAGCAATTCGTGCGGGGACTGAGGTCTCCAACGGAAGGCAGGACTGTAAACTGGTGGTCCTTGGATCATCCAAATGCCACCTTTGATGCCCTAAAGGACATGGCAATAAAAGGACTGCGACCCCTGGAAAAGCCTGAGGTGGCAAATCAGTATCACCCGGGTGAAGCAACTCTTAAGCCGGCAGTACCCACCTTTTCCCCGCAGGTAGCAGAAGCTAAAACGCAGGTGGCGCCCCCTAGTGAGTTGGAATGTCTGCGCTCAGAAGTGCGCCAGCTGACTAAGAACTTGGCCACTGTAATGGATGCCCTGCAACTGCGGAAAGAGGAAGGAGGAAAGATTCTACCAGCCGACTGTCCGGAGGATGTCCCTTGGATGAACCGGTGGAAATGGAGGACGTCGCCTCACCGGAGGAGGACCACGCCACCCCCAGGAGCGACTCCTGATCAACACCATCCTCGCCGAGAGATCATCTGTTACCGCTGCAATCAAAAAGGTCATATGGCTCAGCAATGTCCTTTAAACGAGCCGATCCTGGGTCAGAGGGCCAACACCCAGGAGTAGACCCATCAGGCCCCTTAGGTTGGAACCGCAGGTTCGTGGGTGGACGGCCCTACCTGTCCATGATTCTGGACGGGATTGCAATCCCTGCACTGCTGGACACGGGATCTCAGGTGACCATCATACCTGACGTCCTTTACAATAAATTTTGGTCCATGGACAGTCTCCAGCCCCCGAGCCCTGACTTGACAGTGTACGCCACCAATGGTCTCCCTGTTGAAATAATTGGAGCCAAAAACGTAAACGTAAAAGTGGGCAGGGTGGAGCTGAAGGATCAGGGACTTTTAGTGGTAAAGACTGTAAATGAGGAGAATGCCTTAAATGTGATACTAGGTACTAACGTTATCAGTAACTGTCTGGGAGAAGTTGTGTTTTTGCTCCAACAGCTCGCTGAAATTGCCAGGCCAAAGCAGAAGGGAGTGATCCAGAGGGAGATCCGGGCCCTGATGTGCCAGCAGCAAGCGAAGCTTACAGATGGTGAAATCGGTAATGTACGGGTCACATGACTCGAACCCCATTGTAATACCCCCAATGAGTGAAATGTTAATATGGTGTAGAGCAGCCATAGGTCTGAGAGGACAGAACTACCAGGCAGTAGTAGAACCTCATCGCTCAGAACACAGACCTACACTCATGATTGCTAGAGGGGTAGTGGAAGTAATAAATGGGAGAGTACCAGTACGACTTCTCAACTGGGGGGACGATGAAGTAAATTTGCCACGTTATGCTACAGTTGCTAAATTACATGCCGTAGATAACAATTCTATCCTCACAACCGAGTCCTTAGCCTCCCGCCAACCAGCGGAAGATAATGATCCGGCAACCCCGGTAGCGGACTGGTGTCAGCAGCTTCATATTGGGACAGACACCACTTCCGTCCACCAGAAACAGGGGGTACTACGGGTGGTACAAGAGTACGCACAAGTATTTAGCAAACACCCACTTGATTTTGGGACAATTAAGGGAGTACAGCATCATATCCCTACAGGCAGTCATCCTCCCATCAAAGAGCGGTACAGGCCTATTCCTCCAGCCCATTATCAGAAAGCTAAGGAAATGCTGAGCGACATGAAGAAAGCCGGGGTGATAAGGGATAGTTGTAGCCCCTGGGCAGCACCTCTAGTTCTAGTTAAGAAAAAGGATGGTAGCATGCGAATGTGTGTAGATTACCGACAAGTAAATCGCATAACACATAAAGATGCATACCCATTACCACGTATAGAGGAATCCTTAGCTGCTCTGAAAACGGCTAACTACTTTTCTACCCTCGACCTTACTAGTGGGTACTGGCAAGTAGCTGTGGCTGAGGAGGATCGGGAGAAAACTGCTTTCACCACCCCAATGGGACTCTGCGAGTTTGACAGAATGCCGTTTGGCCTCAGCAGTGCCCCAGGGACGTTCCAGAGAGTGATGGAGAGCTGCCTGGGACATCTCAACTTCGAAACAGTGTTGCTGTATCTGGACGACGTGATTGTCTACTCCAAGACATATGAAGATCATCTGAAGCACCTGGCAGAGGTATTCGAGTCACTGTCCAAGTATGGGATGAAACTGAAGCCCTCTAAATGCCATCTGCTCAAACGGAAGGTACAGTACTTGGGACATATTGTCAGTTCCGAAGGAGTAGCGCCGGACCCCGAGAAGGTCACAGCCATCCAGAAATGGCCAGAGCCGAAGAATCTAAAGGAAGTACGACAGTTCCTGGGATTAACAGGTTACTACAGGAGGTTTGTAAAAGATTACACTAAGAAGGCGGCGCCTTTACAGGACCTCCTGGTCGGACAACCTCTCAAGAGCAGAAACCCTCCATTCAATTGGGGAAAAGAACAAGCTGAGGCATTCAAAGAGATGAAAGAGATCCTGACAGGCGATGAAATCTTAGCCTACCCAGATTACAGCCAACCGTTCCTGCTATACACAGATGCCAGTAACGAAGGATTAGGAGCTGTCCTCAGTCAGAAGCAGAATGGCCAAGAAAAAGTCATCGCATATGCCAGCAGAAAACTCAGGCCAACTGAGAGAAACCCCGAAAACTATAGCAGCTTCAAACTGGAGTTCCTAGCGCTGGTCTGGGCCATTACCGAAAGATTTAAACATTATCTTGCCTCCAACAAGTTCACTGCGTACACAGACAACAACCCCTTGACACATCTTGAAACAGCCAAGCTGGGAGCCATGGAGCAACGTTGGATGGCTCGGTTGTCAAACTATCAGTTTACCATCAAATACAGAGCGGGCCGTAAAAATGCTAACGCGGACGCCTTGTCCAGAATGCCGCATGAATCCGACACGGAGGAAGAATCAGATGATCTGGAAGAAATTGAGCTACCTGCGTTCCACCGAAATGGGATGGTCCAAGAGCAACGAGTCTACAGAAAGCAGTGTGGTGAGATGTTGAACCCTTTACCTCATCACAGCTGGAAGGAAACTCAGGACAGCGATCCCGTGGTCAGCCGTATCAAGGAGCTGATAAGACAGGAAGGTTCCTCCTTGGAGAAAGACGCACCCGTACCAGCGAAGCTCCTGTGGAATGAGAGAAGCCGGTTGTTCATATACCGTGAGAAGTTGTGCAGGAGATACGTCAACCCAAGGACCCATGAAATGGTTTGGCAGATAGTGGTCCCCAAAGCAGACATCCAAATGGTGTTAGAAGCTTACCACGATCAAGCAGGACACTTTGGCTGGAAAAAGCTGGAGACTCTGTTGAGGTGTCGGTTCTACTGGGTAGGGATGCGCAGCTCCATCGAGAAGTGGTGCCGGAATTGTGGACCCTGTGGACTCAGACGAAAAGACTATCATAGTCAGAGAGCACCCCTGCAGCCTATCCGGACGACTCGTCCCTTGGAGATTGTGGCATTGGATCACGTCAAGTTGTCCCCAAGCAGATCAGGATACTCCTATGCCCTGACCATGGTGGATCACTACTCCAAATTTCTGGTGGTCGCCCCTGTCAAAGATCAGACAGCAGAGACGGCAGCAAAGACCTTCCAAGCAAGTTTCTGCAGACCACACGGATATCCGGAGCAGGTACTGACTGATCGAGGTCCTGCATTCGAAGCTGAACTGTTTCAGGAATTCTGTCAATTGTATGGATGTAAAAAGATCAGAACGACCCCGTACCACCCCCAGACCAACGGCCTTTGTGAAAAGATGAATCACATTGTCATGGATTTACTGAAAACTGTACCCCTGGAAGAAAGAAATCGGTGGCCAGACTTGTTACCTGACCTGGTCGACTTGTACAACACATCCCAGTAAGTTCCACCAACTGCACTCCAGCCTACCTTATGAGAGCAAGACCGGGAAGGCTGCCAATGGACTTAGAACTCGGAGTGGTAGAACCAGAGGCTGATGACAGTGCTGAAGATTGGGACACAACTCGACAAGAACAGTACAAGAGAGTACAAGCCTGCGTGGAAGACAGTCTCAACAAAATAAGAGAAAAGCAAGAGAAGAACTATAACAAAAATGCCTCCGCTAAGCCTTTAATGCCTGGAGAAATTGTGCTAAAAAGAAAAAGAAGAATGCACAAGTTGGATGATCAGTGGGAACAGGAGCCATATGTCGTGCAAAATTCCAATTTTGATAACAGAAAGGTCTGTACCATCAGCAAGGATGGAGGAAAAACGACGGCAACTGTGTCTAGAGATCATCTAAAGTTGTGTCCGGGCCCATTAAAGCTTCGTGAGGAAGAACCTGTTGTCCTTCAGAAAGAAAATGATGAAGCGGTCATACACACGGATTTGGGAGATTTACCTGCAGATTGGCCCAGATTGGGAGATGCTGTAATTATTCCTGTGCTGCAGTTTTATCAACCGCAAGAGGAGTCTCTGCAACCAGTCATACCAATTGTGCCAGTTGAGCCAGTTCCAGAAGAACCTGTTCCGGCAGACCCTCAACCATTGGGATCCCAAGCAGCGGAACCGCAAGAAGCAGCACCACAAGAAGTGGAGTCCCCTGGTGAAGCTGGTGAAGCAGTACCGCCTCGTCCAGTCACTAGCATGCTTGCCAGGTCCCTAGAGAGGTGGAGTCGTATCTATAGTTTGCCGTTACGCAGAACAGAAAGGTTAGAGACTACTGCACCTGACGCTACCCCACGTAGATTAGAACGTATCACTAAGGGTAAACTACCTATTCGCTATCAGGAGTAGTTCTAGTACACTGGTTAGCAAGACCCAGACAGGGTTTATTGTCACTGACAAAATGTATAAAGTTTGAAATTTAAATATGTCTTTTCTCATGCATGGACTGCGTGGCTGTGGACTATGCCAGCCCAAAAACTTTCATGTAAATAGTTGCACTACGGTGCCTTATCTTGGTTTTACACGAAACCATTACTATCACCTCTGAAGAAAAACCCGTATGGTGGGCCTAGAGTGAGGTCTGCAGTCAGAAGTCCTGCAGCCCACCCAGGACCTACGTGGGAGGTTTTTGGTGCGGGTCCTCCACAAGAATTTGTCTTGTATTTATGAGAATGTTTGATACTTTTGTATTTTTCCTAATGTACAAATTGTAACGTTCAAGAAGTCTTACCTCCCGGATGGGATGAGTTAAAAATGTTGTTGTTTATATGCAAAAACAAAATGTTTTCTTTTTCTCTTTTACAGCCCGGGAGTGCTGTGTTTAACCAAGGGGGGATGTGTGGCCCAGCTATGTAAGGCACACACATAAAATCCAGGAGAATGCACAGGAAGGTAACCGCAAAAGCTTGTTATCTATTCACGTCACTCACCCTTTCAGACACACCCACCAGTGGTGTAGGAGGGAGTGACACTTAGCTGAGCTCAGTCTGTTTCCTGTCTGAGAAGAGCTCAGACCAGTCAGTTTCCTGTCTTCAGACAGTGCAGTTCAGTGCCAGTTCAGTCTGGACTTGGAGGGAGAGGAGAGAGGACTGAATCCTCGCAGAGCTAGCGTAGCTCACCTGACAAGAAAGTGGAGGCTAGTACGGGTGAAGTGAATCATCCTAGCCTGGTCAGAGCTACCCTTAGTCAGTACCTCAACAGAAGCTGAAACTAGGAGGATACTGAGAGCTGCTCAGCAAGCTCTGGAGAAAGCTGACATTACCATCGAAGCTACAAGTGCTTATGCTAAGAGCAAGAGCAGGGCGAAGGGCATAGTGGAGAAGACAGAGAGAAGTGCATCAGGTATTGAACTACCTGCACTAAATCACCGGACACCGGAGTCCGAAGCATTACTAGAGCTTCATGCTTAGTGATAAGATAACCGGAGGCATCTGGACTACAGGTCGCAGAGAGCAGCCCTAAGTGCCGATACGTAATCGGAGTCAGGAGGAACAAGGACTTTTAGCTA
The DNA here is from genome assembly GCA_033576555.1 of Oophaga sylvatica. NCBI lineage: Eukaryota > Metazoa > Chordata > Amphibia > Anura > Dendrobatidae > Oophaga > Oophaga sylvatica. The sequence continues at coordinate 33,880 of JARQOD010006416.1, read as the reverse complement.
GGCCAAGCATAGAAGGACTCTGTTCTCACCACTCAGAAGGCTCCACCACAATGTCAGCCGGGCTTAGCAGCTATTGAGAAAGCTGGAGATTGCAGAGTTAACTTCGCTTCACGCAAGTTTGGACTCACATACATTGGAACTAAAGGAGGCCTCTAACCTGCTCAGCGGTTACCCGAATGTGCATTCTCCACCCCGACCAGCTGCCCGGGACCTGCCTGAACCATCTACCAGTAAAGGTATGAAAAGAAGCTGCATTGTGTGTGACTGAATTCTTAAATACACCCTGCATCACCACCATAGACTTCCAGGGACCAGTCTCACCTGTGGGAGACTTACCACCCAGCTGCCCCATAACATCCCCTGTGAAGATCCTTATAGCAGCGCTGGTTCAATTAAGCAGATACCACAGGTGGCGTCACGAACTACCTATCCTAATAATCCCCTGTAAATATCCCCCATCGCTTGACTGCCAGGGCCACGGACCGAGTCCCGCTGCCAGTGACAACTCCCATAGAAATCATTGGGCTCGGCTCCGAGTACCCCATAGCCCTGGTAACCACAGTTGTGGTGCGAGTCACTGTATGTGGTTGTAAACTACTTTTGAGGCACAGTACAAAACTCAGAAGGATAGATCGTCACATCTTAGTGGAGATTTTGTTTTTATAGTTTGCAGGTGCCATGTCACATTGGCAGAGCCCCTAAGGTGCCAGAACAGCAGAACCCTCCCATAAGTGACCTCATCTTACAAACTGCACCCCTCAATAAATTCATGTAAGGGTGTAGTGATTAGTGTTGAGCCACCCCCGTAGTGTTCGAGTTCGGTTCGGTTCGCCGAACACCTGTGTGTTCAACGAACTGTTCGTCGAACTGTTCGTCGAACACCGTCAAACACCGTTAAAACCAATGGCAGGCAAACTAAAACACATAGAAATACATAGAAAACACATAGAAAACACTTCAAAGGTGTCCAAAAGCTGACAAACTGCTCAGAAGACACAACTAACACATGGAAAAGTGACAAGTACATATAGTCATGCGAAAAGAAAAGAGTTGGAGGAGTAAAAGGAGGGGGAGACACAGATATAGGCATGTCATGCCCTTCTAAAACCAAAAAAGTGCGAAGTCGACACGGCCAGTCCGTTCCTGCCCGTGCGGACCTGCGTGTCACCGGGTTTGTGCCAGAGCTGCGGTGGACCCTGACGGACAGCCCCTCTCTCCCAATACTGGTGCCTGTCCGCTGGAGGGTCGAGCGAACCCCCCTGCGGTGGAGTCAGGTCTAATCTTTTTAATTTAAATTGTCTCTCTAATTTGAATGAGTACACTTTAAATCCTTTAACAAGGATCTATTTGAGGGCAAGTCTCATGCCAGCAGCCGCGGTAATTCCAGCTCCAGCAGCGTCCAGTAAAGCTGCTGCAGTTAAAAAGCTTTTATAAGGATTGAGCTTGGCGGTCCACCGCAAGGCGTCCTAATGTCAGTCACAGCCCCTGTGCCTTGGGGTGCCTCCCCGATGTTCTTCACTGAGTGTCCCAGGGGCCCGAAGCATTTCAGTGTCCAAAGTACAAGTGGTGTAGCTTGCTTAACAGCTGAGTTAATCCGCTGACTAGCACACACTGCTAATAGGCCCAAAATTATTGTCTGGGCTAGATGCAGTTAAAAATTTGTAATTAGATACTCTCGTTCTATGCTGAGAAAGCATTCCATAGAGTCTCCTGGCATATATTATTCTCTTAAAAAGCTTGGGGTAGTGGACCCTTTTATAGCCAAAATCATGGCTCTGTATCGCAATCCGTCAGCTAGGCTGAAGATAAATGGAACATTATCATCACCTTTCATAATCACCAATGGGACAAGGCAGGGATGTCCTCTGTCCCCCCTCTTATACATCCTAGTGATGGAGCACCTGCTCTCATCAATTCACGATAACCCCAATATTAGGGGGATTGAGGTGGGAGGCACCGAGTACAAGTGCTCTGCATTTGCTGATTAATGATGTCCTAGTATATATCACTGAACCACATATATCCATCACTGCTGTTATGGCTGAAATAGATCACTTTGGTACATAGTCAAATTTTAAAATCAATGCAGCGAAGTCTGAGGCCCTCGATGTTTCCCTCCCCAAATCCATACAGGATTCCATCCAGTCCAACTTTCCCTTTGCCTGGCCCTCACAGGGTATCAAATACTTAGGAATTCGTATTCATAGAGACCTCTCCCTTCTATTTTTTCTAATTACTACGCATTAGCTTTTGCATATTTATCTGGGCAAGTGGGCGTCCACGCATTCAGGGGGACGTTCTGATCAGACACAAACAAAATGGGGGCCTTAGCCTTGCGGATTGTAGAAGGTATTACATGGCAACAGTGCACGCTAGAATCCTCGACTTCTTCCATCATTCGGAGGGGAAATTGTGGGTCAAAATAGCTCAATCCATTTGTCCTAAAGCTCTTAGCACTCTCCCATGGTGCGCCCATTTAATTGTCCCCTCTCTTGGCCTCATGTCATATAGTACTTATTCCACTGCTTTGGCTTTGAGATCCCAAAAAAAAGCTTATCCTCAATCGACCCCCAGGGCCCATTGCTCCCGATTTCAGATAATCCAGTTTTCCCACCAGGACTATCTGCAAATAGATTTCTCGGTTCAAATAAATCCCATCCGATATTATTTTCTCATGTCATCTCCAATACTTCGCTGCTTCCCCTCAATGACTTGTTACAGGGAAGAGCCACTTCCCCGAAGGCAAATTTTGAATATAGCCAGTTACAACACTTCTATTCAACTGTGAAGAAGCGCACACATCTTCATAGAGATCTCACAAACTTTGAAAAATTGAGCCTATCATTGTCACCCCCTACACACTCCATCTCCCTACTGTATAATCTCCTCATTGCCAAGGTAACTGACAATAGGCCAGGATTATGCGGTGCATGGGAAAGGGAACTGGGGAAGTCCTTCTGTGACTCACAATGGGATAAATGTTTCTTCCTAACACATAAAACATCAATAGTGTCCAAAGCTCAGGAAACCTCCTTCAAAATTATCTCTAGATGGTACTGGGTACCAGCAGTCCTTCATAGATGGTATCCAGTGGTCTCAGATAGATGTTGGAGATGTGGGAGTGGGAAGGGACAATGTCACACATATGGTGGGCACGCTCTATAATAAATGCATTTTGGGCAAAGGTGGTTCCCATGATTGAGAAAATAACTGGTTGGACTATCCCTAATACGCCCAAAGCCCTCCTTTTATCAATGTTACCAATAAGTAAACGTAGTTATAAAAGCTCATCAATAGGCTACCTAATACAGGTGGCTAAGAATGTCATTCCACGACACTGCAAAAGCAGAGACCCACCCAATGTGGAGGAATGGTTTGTGCAGATCTCCCTCCTTAATAGGATGGAGCATATAATTGCCATCTCACCGGCTGATGTTGACAGATACTGTGTGATTTCAAGGAATTGAATTGATTTAAAAAACTCGGACGCCTACCATCAAGGCCCCAACTAAAGTTATCCGTGATGTCGGCACAACAATGATCATAATCGCACTCTATTGATTAGTGGTCTGCCGTGGTCCGCTCCCTCTCTCTCTATCTTTCATATTGAAAAATACATGCTTGAAAATCTCCTCCTCATTCCTTACCAGTTTGCAAAGCTCACTTAATAATAATAATAATCTTTATATAGCGCTAACATATTCCGCAGCGCTTTATAGTTTGCACACATTATTGTCGCTGTCCCCGATGGGGCTCACATTCTAGATTCCCTATCAGTATGTTTTTGGAGTGTGGGAGGAAACTGGAGAACCAGAGGAAACCCATGCAAACATGGGGAGAACATACAAACTCCTTGCAGATGTTGTCCTAGGTGGGATTTGAACCCAGGACTCCAGCGCTGCACGGCTGTAGTGCTATCCACTGAGCCACCATGCTGCCACTTAATCGTTTTATTTGGGGTAGGAAGAAAGCCAGAGTGGCTCAAAATGTTCTTTATAATCAAAAAATTTATGGTGGAGCTGGACTACCGAACATTTCGGCTTATTACTCTGCTAATCTGATCAAACAGAGCTGTTTTTGGTGGCCTCATAAAGACCCTCCAGCCTGGTACGATTTAGAACTCTTTTAAACAACTACAAACCTCCCCATTTGTTAGTATTAGGTTTTCTCTTAAACAAGCAAATTCCTTATAGTTCCTACCCCATTCTCCAGCCCTTCATTGAGGCCTGGAAAAGGCTTGCTAAACCAAAAAAGGGTTGTGATAAAATCCATATCCTCAAGAATATTCCATTATCTCTTATCCATGGATCTAGGGGATTGGTCTAGGACCCTCTCTGGCTCAAATTGGGTATTAAGAAACTGGGAGATATCTACGATGGTTCTAAATTCTATCCTTATTCTTTTATTAAAGAACATTTCCATTCATCCTCCCTATCATTTTTTCAATACATTATTCTCAAGGAACAAATTTATATCTCCCTGCAAGTGCGCCCTCGGATTTCTGAACCGATTTTAAATTTACTTTGCAACTTAGATCATAAAATTTTTTGGAGTCTTAACTATGTTTACCAATGGTTTAACCAACCACAGCACGCAGTTGGTCAAAACACAAAACATGGTTAAATGTGAGTCGGAACTTCATTTAACGTTTGACCACTCTGAATGGGAATATGCATGTACGCTTTCCTATGCATCTTCTCTCTCTATGGCCCTTCAAGAATCATACCACAAACTCCTCACAAGGTGGTATTTTACTCCTGCTAGATTATCTAAAATTAACAAAATTCATTCACCTAATTGCTGGAGAAACTGTGGTCGTTATGGTAATATCCTACACATTTTCTAGCAATGCCCAAAAACCCGTCCCTCTGGAACAAAGTTTTGGGTCTTATTAATGCCATCTCTTCTAAACAAATTCTACTAACACCTCAATTGGCCCTTCTCACACTAAATACTTAAAAAATTGACCCACATTTGAGATTATTAATAGTCCACATCCTACTGGTAACCAAAAACAGTATTGCTCTCTACTGGAAAAAATCAGAGTCACCCTCTTTTCAAGCCATTGCTGATAAAATCACACTTCATAAATTGTTTGAATATAAACTAGCATTGGTTAATAACCACTGCGAGAAATTCTTCAAAAAATAGTCCAAATGGATGGAATTGTTTCCCTAATATATGAAATGTACTTGTCTGTTTTCTTTCTTATTAGTTCATTTTATGTTATAAACTTTGTCACTAATGTACTATAGTTACAATTTCATATTGTTTCCTCCTTCACTGCCTTTCCTGCTTTTTCCTTTCCCTTTCTTTGTATCTCCCTCTTTCCCTTCCTTATTCCCTATTGTTTCCCTTCCCGTCTTTGAAAATTTGGATAAAATTATTGGAAAAGAAAAATACATGCTTGATCTGGATATTGATGGAAAACCCTCCCTGTACCCCCCAATGTACTGTCGTTATGCATACATTTATAGTTATACTACCCCTTTTACTATGTTATATGTATTTTCTTGTACTTTTTCACCACAAAAAAAAAAAAAAAAGGAATTTGCAAAAAATTGTTTTAATTAGATCCACAGCCGGTGGCTACTTCACTGACTAGCAGACACTGAAGCTTTGGAGTAGACCTCTGATTCCCAGGCTATAGTATGAGTAAACAGCTCTAGTCTTCACACTCAACCATCTGTGTTACCCCAAGCCATAGTGTATGTAGTTTCTTACGGTTAAAAGGGGGTGGGGAAAGACCCAACCCACCTGTAATTGACAATGCCAACGTCACGTAAAACACAGCAAGGGGACTCCAAAAAGAGTCTCAATTTTTTCCAAAAATTTGGGGCACAGACACCACTTAAGTAGCATCAATTGCCCCAGAGTTGCTTAAAACATTTGGTGAGGTGATTTTAACAAATCCTCAAGCTTTTACTCTCTCCAGGATGACACAGGGGTAGAAAAGTCCTTGCGGATCCATGATTTGTTCATATTTATGAACTGAGTCTGTCTACATTCTCAGTGGACAGCCGCGTGTGCTTATCTGTCAGCACACCACCAGCAGCGCTGAACACACGTTCAGAGAGAACGCTGGCTGCAGAGCATGACAAGATCTCCAAGGAGTGAGTGGCGAGCTCCGGCCATTTATCCAGATTGGAAGCCCAAAAAGAGCATGGGTCCAGTGACACAGTCATGGCTTCGATGTTCAGTTGGAGATACTCCTGTACCATCGTCTCTAGGCGTTGACTATGTGTCTGACTTCTTGTCTCCTGTGGCCTTGCAAAGGATGGTGTTGTGAATGGACTTGAAATGAGTTCTGAGCAGAGGCTCCCTCTGGTGGTTACAAGCGGTACTGGACTGTCCAGTGAAGATTGTGAGGAGTGGGAATCAGGTGTTACTGACTGGTCTTATATAAGGGAGTCGCCTTCCCATCAGGGTTGCCGGTGATCAATTGTTCTGGTCTCAATCCTTGAGTCCTGTTTCCTTTGTAGCCTGCTGTGTCGTGTCTGCATCTCCTGCTAACAGATAAGAAAATTTTCTTTTTGTTTTTGTGCTTGATTTTTGCATTTTGTACTGCACTTCTGTGGGGGCCTTCAGGGTCCCCTCCGGGGCTTTTGCCCTCTCAGTTTAGTTCAGCCACTGATGTTTGTACTTTTGCTTTTTCCAGTTTTTTCAGTGGCTGCTGTTTTGATTTTGTTACACCAGAGAACTAATTTAGGTGGTAGAGGTCGTGTGATCTCAGGTGATTTTGAAATTAGTAGAGTTGGTGCTTTTCAGGGTTTTTTGGGATTGCAATAAGTGTCCTTCCTATACTTTTCTGTTTAGGTAGTTTGGGCCCCAACGTTTGCTCATACTATTTTCTGTCTGTGTCAGTATTTCATCTTGTCTAACCGCCATTACATGTTTGGGGGCTTTCTATGTTCTTTGGGGATCTGCTCCGGGGCAGATAGCTTTCCTCTTTCTATCTTTAGGTGTAGTTAGTTTCTCAGGCTGTGACGAGGCGTCTAGGACCAACGTAGGAACGCTCCACGGCTGCCTCTAGTTGTGGTGGTTAGTCAGGGTACTGCAATCTCATAGATTCCAACTTCTCTGGTGTATTGCCTTTATTACCTGCACTCCTCAGCTACCGAAACATAACAGTATCACCGGCCTAAAAATTGAAAATTGTATTGTACTCACAGAAGGGAAAAAATATTGTGAAAGAAAAAAGGTTGTCAGAGTTGTCAGAGATATTTTTCTGTTTGTTGCATTTTTTTCCCTCTGTATCTCTGGGTGCTGGGGAGGATTTTTTTTTCTCTCAATGGAGTTTGCACAGTTGTCTGGCCATGTGGATCAGCTTGCCACTGAGGTTCGGAGTATTGCTGCCTATCTTGCTAGGTTGCCTGTTGTGGAACCTAGGATTCCCATGCCAGATTTGTTTTTAGGGATCGAGCTAAGTTTCAGAATTTCAAAAATAATTGTAAATTGTTTTTTGCCTTAAAATCTAAGTCCTCAGGGAATGCAGCGCAGCAGGTTCAAATTGTCATCTCTCTCCTGCGCGGCGATCCTCAGGATTGGGCTTTTTCCCTGACACCTGGGGATCCTGTTTTGAGTGATGTTGATGCATTTTTTCAGGCTTTGGGGTTATTGTACGATGAGCCTAATGTCACTGATCAAGCTGAAAAAGCCTTGTTGGCATTAAATCAGGGTCTTGATGACGCTGAGTTATACTGTCAGAGATTCCGTAGGTGGGCAGTCCTGACCAAGTGGAATGACGACGCTTTGGCGGCCCTTTTTCGGAAGGGTCTGTCAGATAATGTAAAGGATGTTATGGTGGGATTCTCTGTCCCCTCTGGTCTCAATGATTCTATGTCATTAGCGATTCAAATTGACAGACGTTTGCGTGAGCGGAGAAGTATGCGTGGAATGGTGTTGCCTTGTGAACCTGCTTCTGAACCCATGCAGTGTGATAGAGTGGTGTCTGGGGCACAGCGTCATGAGTTTCGAAAGCGCAATGGGTTATGTTTCTACTGTGGTGATGCCTCTCATGCTATTTCAGTCTGCCCTAAGCGGGGAAGACGTTTTGCACGCTCAGTTGTCTTGGGTAGTGTTCAGACTAAGTTTTTATTAACTGTCACTCTGATATGCTCTCTGTCCTCATTTTCTGCTCAGGCTTTCGTTGATTCTGGAGCAGCTATTAACCTGATGGATTATGATTTTGCTAAACGTTGTGGGTTTCCCTTGATACCCCTACAGAAGTCTATTCCCTACTGGGGATCGATTCTACCCCTTTGGCTGAGAATAAACCTCAGTTCTCTACTCAGGTGATAATGAGGGTTGAACCTGATCATCAGGAGTGCTGTAAATTTTTGGTTCTGTATAATCTGCATGATATTATCGTACTGGGCTTCCCTTGGTTGCAGTCTCATAATCCTGTTTTGGATTGGAAATCTGTGTCTGTAACCAGTTGGGGCTGCCAATGTGTTAATACCAACACTCCTGTTTTTTCTGCCTCCTCCCAGGCTCAGGATGTTCCTGACTTTTTGATTGATTTTTCTGATGTGTTTAGCGAAAGTAAATCTGCATCCTTGCCTCCCCATAGGAGCTATGACTGCGCTATTGAATTAGTGCCTGGTAGTAAATTCCCTAAAGGTCGCCTTTTTAACTTGTCTGTACCTGAACATGACGCTATGCGGTCTTATATCAAGGAATCATTGGAAAGGGTCATATCAGACCATCCTCTTCACCCTTGGGTGCCGGTTTTTTCTTTGTGGCCAAAAAGGATGGTTCATTAAGGCCGTGTATTATTATCGTCTTTTGAACAATATTACTGTGAAGTATCAATACCCGTTACCTTTGATTTCTGACCTGTTTTCCAGGGTGAAAAACGCTACTTGGTTTACCAAGCTTGACCTCAGGGGGGCATATAACCTTATTCGCATTAAGCACGGGGATGAATGGAAGACGGCATTCAATACCCCTGAGGGGCATTTTGAGTACCTTGTGATGCCCTTTGGGCTCACTAATGCTCCTTCGTCTTCCAGTCCTTCATGAATGACATTTTCAGAGATTTTGTGGATAAATTTCTGATTGTTTATTTGGATGATATCTTGATTTTTTCTAATGACTGGGACTCTCATGTGAAACATGTTCGAACTGTATTCCAGATTTTGAGAGAGAATGCTCTGTATGTGAAGGGATCAAAGTGTCTTTTTGGCGTACAGAGGATCTCATTTCTGGGATTCATTTTGTCCCCATCTGTTATTGAAATGGACCCGGTCAAGGTTCAGGCCATCTGTGATTGGGTCCAACCTACTTCATTAAAGGCTCTTCAAAGATTTTTGGGTTTTGCCAATTTTTATGTAAATTTATTGGTAATTTCTCGGTTATTGTTAAACCATTGACTGATTTGACCAGAAAGGGTTCTGATGTGGTGAATTGGCCTCCTGAGGCAGTCTCTGCATTTCAGGAACTTAAGCAGAGATTCACTTCTGCTCCTGTTCTACGGCAGCCTGATGTTTCTCTGCCATTTCAGGTGGAGGTTGATGCCTCTGAAATTGGGGCAGGTGCCGTTTTGTCCCAAAAAGATCCAGAGACCTCTAAAAGTAACCCTTGTGCCTTTTTCTCTCGAAAATTTTCTCCTACTGAACGTAATTATGACGTGGGTAATCGGGAGTTACTGGCCATGAAGTGGGCTTTTGAAGAGTGGAGACATTGGCTGGAGGGAGCCAAACATCAGGTGGTGGTCCTTACGGACCATAAGAATCTGGTTTATCTGGAATCTGCCAAGCGACTCAATCCTAGACAGGCCAGGTGGGCCTTGTTTTTCACACGTTTTAATTTTGTGGTTTCCTTTCTTCCTGGCACTAAGAATGTTAAGGCGGATGCCCTCTCGAGGAGTTTCCTTGCGGACTCTCCTGAGTTATCTGATCCTTCTGTTATTTTGAAAGAGGGTGTAGTTCTTTCCGCCATCTCACCCAATTTGAGACTGGCTCTGGAGGGGTGTCAGGAGGATAGGCCCGAGCGCTGCCCTGTTGGAAAATTGTTTGTCCGGACCAGTGGAAAAAGAGTGTGATGTCTGAGATTCATTGTTCCGCGTTGGCTGGGCATCCCGGAATTTTTGGTACCAGAGACTTGGTTAGTCGGTCCTTTTGGTGGCCTACCTTGTCTCGTGATGTCAGGGAATTTGTGCAGTCCTGCGGGACTTGCTCTCGCTCCAAGCCTTGCTCTCGCTCTAGTGGTTTGTTGATGCCATTGCCTGTGCCCAAGAGACCATGGACCCATATCTCTATGGATTTCATTTCCGACCTCCCTGTTTCTCAGAGAATGACCGTCATCTGGGTGATTTGCGATAGGTTTTCCAAGATGATACATCTTGTGCCATTACCTAAGTTGCCTTCCTCCTCTGAATTGGTGCCTTTGTTCCTTCAGCACGTGGTTCGTTTACACGGCATTCCTGAGAACATTGTGTCTGACAGAGGAGTCCAGTTTGTTTCCAGATTTTGGAGGACCTTTTGTTCTAAACTTGGTGTTCAATTGTCTTTCTCCTCGGCGTTTCATCCTCAGACCAATGGTCAAACTGAGAGAACAAACCAGACATTGGAGACTTATCTAAGATGCTTTGTGTCTGCTGATCAGGATGACTGGGTCTCTTTTTTGCCTTTGGCTGAGTTTGCTCTTAATAATAGGGCTAGCTCTGCCACTTTGATGTCTCCATTTTTCTGTAATTCTGGGTTTCACCCTCGATTTTCTTCAGGACAGACGGAGGCTTCTGTCTGTCCAGGTGTTGACTCTGTTGTGGAGCGTATGCAACAGATTTGGGACCAGGTAGTGGAGAGGTTGTCCCTCTCTCAGGAGAGGGCCCAGCGGTTTGCTAACCGGCATAGGACTGATGGTCCTCGGTTTAAAGTGGGGGACTTGGTCTGGTTGTCCTCAAGAAATATTCCTATGAGAGTGGCATCTCCTAAATTTAAGCCTAGGTTCATTGGACCTTATAAGATCATGGAGATTCTTAATCCTGTTTCTTTTCGTTTGCTTCTTCCAGGGACATTTAGATCCATAACGTGTTCCACAAGTCCTTGTTGAAGAGGTTTGTTGAGCCAGTGGTTCCTACTGCTTTGCCTCCTGACCTGTTCTGGTTGAGGGCAATATGGAGTTTGTGGTTGAGAAAATATTGAATTCTCGTTTTTCTAGACGGAAACTCCAGTATTTGGTTAAGTGGAGAGGTTATGGTCAGGAAGACAATTCTTGGGTGTTTGCTTCGGACATCCATGCTAGGAGACTCATCCGTGCGTATCATAGAACTCATCCTGACCGACCTGGTTGCTCAAGTGAGGGTTCGGTGACCCCTCCTCAAGGGGGGGTACTGTTGTGAATGGACTTGAAATGAGTTCTGAGCAGAGGCTCCCTCTGGTGGTTACAAGCGGTACTGGACTGTCCAGTGAAGATTGTGAGGAGTGGGAATCAGGTGTTACTGACTGGTTTTATATAAGGGAGTCGCCTTCCCATCAGGGTTGCCGGTGATCAATTGTTCTGGTCTCAATCCTTGAGTCCTGTTTCCTTTGTAGCCTGCTGTGTCGTGTCTGCATCTCCTGCTAACAGATAAGACATTTCTTCTTTTTGTTTTTGTGCTTGATTTTTGCATTTTGTCCTGCACTTCTGTGGGGGCCTTCAGGGTCCCCTCCGGGGGCTTTTGCCCTCTCAGTTTAGTTCAGCCACTGATGTTTGTACTTTTGCTTTTTCCAGTTTTTTCAGTGGCTGCTGTTTTGATTTTGTTACACCAGAGAACTAATTTAGGTGGTAGAGGTCGTGTGATCTCAGGTGATTTTGAAATTAGTAGAGTTGGTGCTTTTCAGGGTTTTTTGGGATTGCAGTAAGTGCCCTTCCTATCCTTTTCTATTTAGGTAGTTTGGGCCCCAACGTTTGCTCATACTATTTTCTGTCTGTGTCAGTATTTCTTCTTGTCTAACCGCCATTACATGTTTGGGGGCTTTCTATGTTCTTTGGGGATCTGCTCCGGGGCAGATAGCTTTCCTCTTTCTATCTTTAGGTGTAGTTAGTTTCTCAGGCTGTGACGAGGCGTCTAGGACCAACGTAGGAACGCTCCACGGCTGCCTCTAGTTGTGGTGGTTAGTCAGGGTACTGCAATCTCATAGATTCCAACTGCTCTGGTGTATTGCCTTTTTTACCTGCACTCCTCAGCTACCGAAACATAACAGTATGGGCTAAAAAACTGGTGAAAGGATTCCGCAAAATTGCTGTGAACACCAGCAGATACTGTGATTCTGTTACGGTTTGAGTGCTGAACACTCGACAGTCCCACAGTTGGCAAGTTAGAACTGTGAGATTCACTACGTGCACCACTGGTGTTTTGTGGAAAAGCACATGTAAGATTCTGCAACAGTCTCTGCTGATACTCCTGCATGCGTGAATCCCTTTCTATGGCTGAAATTATTTCGGCAAATTTACTTTTGTACCGGGGATCTAACAGTGTGGCTACCCAGTAGTCAGGATTATTTAGAATTCTGACAATTCGAGGGTCATGTTGCAGGTAGTGCAGCAAGAAGGCACTCATGTGTCTTGCGCATCCAGGAGCACCAAGTCCCTGTTGCGTTGATGGCGAGGTAAGAATCCTGTTTCCTTCCTCTGCCCTCTCCCCCCAACCTCGCACAACAGAAATGTGATCAAGGTCTCCCTCATCTGATGAGTCTTCCATGCCCATCGCCAGTTCGTCCTCCACTTCTTCCTGGGCTCCTACACCTTCCTCACTAGTTTGGCTGCTACCATGCACCCTGGTTAATCCTTCTCCCACACCATCCTAATTGACAACTCTGGAGTTGTTTGCACAAAAAACGATGGATGGAAACCGAGCAGAGCTGAGTGGCCAAATTGTGGTACTAGCCCAAAAGGATTGGCTGGGTTAGAAGCAGTAAAACAATTTTATTAGATACACAGGTGGTGGAGCTTGGAATAGATGGCCTAATAGAATGAGTACCACACACTGCTACTATGCCCAAAATTATTGTCCAGGCAAGATGCAGCTACAAATTCTTTTTTATTTGAACGCTGGTGGAGATTTGTATAGATGGCCTAATAGAATGAGTGCCACACACTGCTACTATGCCCACAATTATTCTACAGGCAAGATGCAGCTAAAAATTCTTTTTTATTTGAACGCTGGTGGAGCTTTGTATAGATGGCCTAATGGAATGAGTACCACACATTGCTACTATGCCCACAATTATTCTACAGGCAAGATGCAGCTAAAAATTCATTTTTATTTGAACGCTGGTGGAGCTTTGTATAGATGGCCTAATAGAATGAGTACCACACACTGCTACTATGCCCACAATTATTCTACAGGCAAGATGCAGCTAAAAATTCTTTTTTATTTGAACGCTGGTGGAGCATTGTATAGATGGCCTCATAAAATGAGTACCACACACTGCTACTATGCCACAATTATTCTACAGGCAAGATGCAGCTAAAAATTATTTTTTATTTGAACGCTGGTGGAGCATTGTATAGATGGCCACATAGAATGAGTACCACACATTGCTACTATGCCCACAATTATTCTACAGGCAAGATGCAGCTAAAAATTCGTTTTTATTTGAACGCTGGTGGAGCTTTGTATAGATGGCCTAATAGAATGAGTACCACATACTGCTACTATGCCCACAATTATTCTACAGGCAAGATGCAGCTAAAAATTCTTTTTATTTGAACGCTGGTGGAGCTTTGTATAGATGGCCTAATAGAATGAGTACCACACACTGCTACTATGCCCACAATTATTCTACAGGCAAGATGCAGCTAAAAATTTGTTTTTATTTGAACTCTGGTGGAGCTTTGTATAGATGGCCGAATAGAATGAGTACCACACACTGCTACTATGCCCACAATTATTCTGCAGGCAAGATGCAGCTAAAAATTCTTTATTATTTGAACGCTGGTGGAGCTTTGTATAGATGGCCTAATAGAATGAGTACCACACACTGCTACTATGCCCACAATTATTCTACAGGCAAGATGCAGCTCAAAATTCGTAGTTATTTGAACGCTGGTGGAGCTTTGTATAGATGGCCTAATAGAATGAGTACCACACACTGCAACTATGCCCACAATTATTCTACAGTCAAGATGCAGCTAAAAATTATTTTTATTTGAACGCTGGTGGAGCTTTGTATAGATGGCCTAATAGAATGAGTACCACACACTGCTACTATGCCCACAATTATTATACAGGCAAGAGCAGCTAAAAATTCTTTTTTATTTGAACGCTGGTGGAGCTTTGTATAGATGGCCCAATAGAATGAGTACCACACACTGCTGCTTTGCCCACAATTATTCTACAGGCAAGATGCAGCTAAAAATTCATTTTTATTTGAACGCTGGTGGAGCTTTGTATAGATGGCCTAATAGAATGAGTACTACACACTGCTACTATGCCTGTTATGTTTCGGTAACTGAGGAGAAATAGCAAAAAATAGCAAAAGCGGTAATACACCAAAGAGGCTGGAACCTATTGGATTGCAGTAACCTGAACTAACCACACAACTAGAGGTAGCCGTGGAGCGTTCCTACGGTGATCCTAGACGCCTCGTCACAGCCTGAGAGATAACTACACCTAAAGGCAGAAAGATGAAAGCTATCTGCCCCAGAGCAGATCCCCAAAGAAAATAGGAAGCCCCCAAACATGTAATGGTGGTTAGACAAGAAGAAAGCACGGACACAGACAGAAAATAGAATGAGCAAATGCTGGGGCCCAATCTGTCTAGACAGAAAAGTACAGGAAAGAATTCTGTCTGCAATCCAAAAAAAACCCTAACAAAAATACCAACACTTCTGATTGCCAAAAAACCTGAGATCACACAATCTCATCCACCTAAATCAGATCTCTGGTGTAACAAAACGCTATTCAGCAAATAAAAAGTAACAAAAGAGCAAGCAAAAGTGCAGACACAAACGGAGCACTATACGGCTGTTTGTGTATGATATTGTGTTGCACCTTATTTAGTCACTAGATTTTTTGATGAGGTTTTCTGATATTTAGTATCATGAGCATATCAGGGTAGGATTACTATTAAGCGACCAGGCTGTAGCTTTAGGTTAATGGTAAGAAACAATATATTAACCCAAAAGTCCCAATTAAATTCTGTTTTTAGCAACTTTTCTATGGAAGTTTTAGTAAATATCATTAAAAGTTCATTTTTAGTCTAGGTTTTTTTCAGTGAGCCCTCCTTTTTCACCCTAGATACTATAGTTTGTGAGTAAAAAATCCAATGAACCTTGGCTTAAATTTTGGAGATGCAACCTTCATAGGGATATTCCTTGAGGACAACCAAACCAAGTCCCCCACTTTAAAACGAGGACCATCAGTCCTATGCCGGTTGGCAAACCGCTGGGCCTTCTCCTGTCAGAGAGACAACCTCTCCACCACCTGGTCCCAAATCTGCTGCATACGCTGCACAATAGAGTCAACCCCCGGACAGACAGAAGCCTTCGCCTGTCCTGAAGAAAATCGAGGGTGAAACCCGGATTTGCAGAAAAATGGAGACATCAAGGTGGCAGAGCTAGCTCTATTATTAAGAGCAAACTCAGCCAAAGGCAAAAAGAGACCCAGTCATCTTGATCAGCAGACACAAAACATCTCAAATAAGTCTCCAAGGTCTGGTTTGTTCTCTCGGTTTGTCCATTGGTCTGAGGGTGAAATGCAGAGGAGAAAGACAACTGAACACCAAGTTTAGAACAAAATGTCCTCCAAAATCTGGAAACAAACTGCACTCCTCTGTCAGACACAATGTTCTTCGGAATGCCATGTAACCGAACCACATGCTGAAAGAACAAAGGCACCAACTCGGAGGAGGAAGGCAACTTAGGTAATGGCACAAGATGTATGATCTTGGAAAACCTATCAGAGATTACCCAGATAACGGTCATTCTCTGAGAGACAGGAAGGTCAGAAATAAAATCCATAGAAATATGGGTCCATGGCCTCTTGGGTACAGGTAATGGCATTAACAAACCACTAGAACGAGAGCAAGGCTTGGAACGAGAGCAAGTCCCACAGGACTGCACAAAGTCCCTGACGTCACTAGACAAAGTAGGCCACCAAAAGGAGCGACTCACCAAGTCTCTGGTACCAAAAATCCCGGGATGACCAGCCAACGCGGAACAATGAATCTCAGACATCACACTCTTTTTCCACTGGTCTGGAACAAACAACTTCCCAACAGGGCAGCGCTCAGGGTTATCCTCCTGACACCCTTCCAGAGCCAGTCTCAAATTGGGCGAAATGGCGGAAAGAACTACACCCTCTTTCAAATTAACAGCAGGATCAGATAACTCAGGAGAATCTGCAAAGAAACTCCTCGAGAGGGCATCCGCCTTTACATTCTTAGTGCCAGGAAGAAAAGAAACCACAAAATTAAAATGTGTGAAAAACAAGGCCCACCTGGCCTGTCTAGGATTAAGTCGCTTGGCTGATTCGAGATAAACCAGGTTCTTATGGTCCGTGAGGACCACCACCTGATGTTTGGCTCCTTTCAGCCAATGTCTCCACTCTTCAAAGGCCCACTTCATGGCCAATAACTCCCGATTACCGATTGACTGGGTCCATTTCAATAACAGACGGAGACAAAATGAATCCCAGAAATCAGATCTTCTGTACGTCAAAAAGACACTTTGATCCCTTCACATAAGTGCATTCTCTCTCAAAATCTGGAACACAGTCCAAACATGTTTCACATGAGAGTCCCAGTCATTGGAAAAAATCAAGATATCATCCAAACAAACAATCAGAAATTTATCCACAAAATCTCTGAAAATATCATTCATGAAGGATTGGAAGACGGAAGGAGCATTAGTGAGCCCAAAGGGCATCACTAAGGACTCAAAATGCCCCTCTGGGGTATTAAATGCCGTCTTCCATTCATCCCCGTGCTTAATGCGAATAAGGTTATACGCCCCCCTGAGGTCAAGCTTGGTAAACCAACTAGCACTTTTCACTCTGGAAAATAGGTCAAATCAAAGGTAACGGATATTGATATTTAACAGTGATCTTATTCAGGAGGCGATAATCAATACACGGCCTCAATGAACCATCCTTTTTGTCCACAAAGAAAAAACCGGCGCCCAAGGGTGAAGAGGATGGTCTGATATGACCCTTCTCCAATGACTCCTTGAAATAAGATCGCATAGCATCGTGTTCAGATACAGATAAATTAAAAAGGAGACCTTTAGGAAATTTACCACCAGGCACTAATTCAATAGCGCAATCATAGCTCCTGTGAGGGGGCAAGGATGCAGATTTACTTTCACTAAACACATCAGAAAAATCAGTCAAAAAGTCAGGGACATCCTGAGACTGGGAGAGGCAGAAAAAACAGGAGTGTCAGTATTAACACATTGGCAGCCCCAACTGGTCACAGACACAGATTTCCAATCCAAAACAGGATTATGGGACTGTAACCAAGGGAAACCTAGTACAATAATGTCATGCAGATTATGCAGCACCAGAAATTTGCAACTCTCCTGATGATCTGGTTCCATCCTCATTATCACCTGAGTAGAAAACTGGGGTTTATTCTCCGCCAAAGGGGTAGAATCAATGCCCAGTAGGGGAATAGACTTCCGCAGGGGTATCATGGGAAACCCACAACGTTTGGCAAAGTCAAAATCCATCAGGTTAATAGCTGCTCCCGAATCAACAAAAGCCTGAGCAGAAAATGTGGACAGGGAGGAAATCAGGGTAACAGTCAACAGAAATTTAGTCTGAACACTACCCAAGACAACTGAGCGTGCAAAACGTCTTCCCCGCTTAGGGCAGACAGAAATAGCATGGGAAGCGTCACCACAGTAGAAACATAACCCATTGCGCTTACAAAACTCATGACGCTGAGCGCCAGAAGTCACTCCATCACACCGCATGGGCTCAGGAGTTGGCTCACAAGGCAACACTATCTCAAGCATACCTCTGCGCTCACGCAAACGTCTGTCAATTTGAATAGCCAAAGACATAGAATCATTGAGACCAGAGGGAACAGGGAATCCCACCATAACGTCCTTTACTTTTTCTGACAGAACCTTTCAAAAAAGGGCTGCCAAAGCATCATCATTCCATTTGGTCAGGACAGCCCACTTTCGAAATTTCTGACAGTACAACTCAGCGTCTTCAAGACCCTGATTTAATGCCAACAAGAGCTTTTCAGCTTCATCAGTGACATTAGGTTCATCGTACAATAACCCCAGAGCCTGAAAAAATACATCAATGTAATTTAAAACAGGATCCCCAGGTGTCAGGCCCAATCTGTCTAGACAGAAAAGTACAGGAAAGAATTCTGACTGCAATCCAAAAAAAACCCTAACAAAAATACCAACACTTATGATTGCCAAAAAACCTGAGATCACACGATCTCATCCACCTAAATCAGATCTCTGGTGTAACAAAACGCTATTCAGCAAATAAAAAGTAACAAAAGAGCAAGCAAAAGTGCAGACACAAACGGAGCACAATTGCAGCGCCAGACCCCCAAAAGGGGACAGGCTGCAGTCCACTGCAAGCAGCAAACCAGCAGATAAAATCAAACAGAGGAAAAAAAAACAGCAAACACTTTTCTGAAGGAGAGCAGGAAACTATCAGTGCTTCAAGCAAGACCAGAAGGAACAATTGATAACCGGCAAGGCTGCTGGGAACTCAGGCCACTTATATCCTACCATTCAGCGCCAGCTGAAGGCCATTCAATACTCAGTTCATTACCCTCAGCAACCACCGGAGGGAGACCCAGCTCAGAAGCCGCCTCCAGCATATTCAAAACATATGCCCACAATTATTCTACAGGCAAGATGCAGCTAAAAATTCTTTTTTATTTGAACGCTGGTGGAGCTTTGTATAGATGGCCTAATAGAATGAGTACCACACACTGCTACTATGCCCACAATTATTATACAGGCAAGATGCAGCTAAAAATTCTTTTTTATTTGAACGCTGGTGGAGCTTTGTATAGATGGTCTAATAGAATGAGTACCACACACTGCTACTATGCCCACAATTATTCTACAGGCAAGATGCAGCTAAAAATTCTTTTTATTTGAACGCTGGTGGAGCTTTGTATAGATGGCTCAATAGAATGAGTACCACACACTGCTACTATGTCCACAATATTCTACAGGCAAGATGCAGCTAAAAATTCGTTTTTATTTGAACGCTGGTGGAGCTTTGTATAGATGGCCTAATAGAATGAGTACCACATACTGCTACTATGCCCACAATTATTTTACAGGCAAGATGCAGCTCAAAATTCGTAGTTATTTGAACGCTGGTGGAGCTGGCAAAAAGTGATAGGAACTGATGAAACCTAGTCCTCAAAAGGGCTGCAAATACAAATAGTCACTACTCCCAACCTATCTGTCTATTTATTAAGAGCACAGACCTGCCTGCTAAAAGTGCTAGGAACTGCTGTAACCTAGCCTTCAAAAGGGCTGCAATTACAAACTAGTCCCACTCCCTACTCCCTAAACCTTTCTGTCGCTTTAAGTGAAATTTCGCTTCCAATTTGCTGCTGCACAAGATAGCGCTCACAGCAGCAGCAGTGCCGTCTAACACTGAGCTGCAGCATTGAGAAAATGGTGGCGACAGGGAAAATGGCTGGGTCTTATAGGGCAAGGACATGTGATATACACAGCCAATGACACATGCCCTTGCTTGTGTGAAAAAAAAAATTTGCTCCGTGTGTGCGCTGCTGATAGGCTGACAGACTGCACCGCCCACTGGAAATGCGGGAAAGAGAAAAAAAAAGGAGATCTTCATTATTTCTGCAGAGATCCATCCCATGCCCGTGCCCCCGCCCCGCTGTACACTCAAATTGTGTATTAAAAGTGATTCTCAGCATAACTGAGAAAAAATCCAGTTACGATATTGGTGCACGAACAGTTATCGAGCATAACCTCGAACAGCCGGATTTTTTCCAAATCGTTCGGGTTCGTCGAACGGCTCGAACACCGCCCAAAACAGCTCGAATTTGAAATTGGCAAACAGTTCGATTCGAACACCGCTCATCTCTAGTAGTGATCATATTGACATCACACGTGTGTTGCTACACTTTATACCATTATTTAATTTTTACCACAAAAATGTAGTTTTAACCCAAGATTTTACATTTTCAAAGGGAAAAAATGGGTAAAAATGGAACTAAAATTTGTCACACAATTCCTACTGAACATGGAAATACCCCATATGTGGCTGTTGTTATTATGATAGTGCAAGTAACTCGGGACAATAGGTAACACACTGAAAACTGCAACTGACCCTGCCAGTTCCTGTACAGATGTACAGACTAGAGATCCTGACCCTGCAGTCCATAGTGGTTCTTGCCTGGGTTAAGAAAGCCATAACCAAATACTAGATCAGTGGTTCTCAACCTTTCTAATGCCGTGACCCCGCAATACAGTTCCTCATGTTGCAGTGACCCCCAAACCAAAAAATAATTTTGGTGGCTACTTCAAAACTGAAATTTTGCTACAGTTATGATTCGGAATGTAAATACCTGATATGAATTATGTATTCTCATTGCTACAAATCAAACATAATTTAAACATAGTGATTAATCTCATAAACAATATTTAATTATGTTGAGAAATATTTATTACTAATTTCAATAAATAACATTTCAACATGGCATAGCATGGGTTTAAATATAACAACAATTCCAAATAAATAACATTTCACCATGGCATAGCATGGGTTTAAATATAACAACAGTAATATAACAGTAAACAACAGTGCAATATTTTGCAACAGTATGCTGCCAAATTCAGTGAGATGGTTGTGGTTGCTTCTTGCTTACCAATTCAGAAATTTTTGGGGCAGTCTTTCCAAGGGCACAGCAAAGATCATTTTCCACAACAAGTCTACTTTGGTATTTAGACTTGATTACCAGCAAGCTGGAAAAACCTGTTTCGCAAAGATATGTTGTTGGAAAAGGAAGAAGAAGGCGCAGCACAGTCTCAAGCCCCCGTCTCACACAGCGATCTCGCTAGCGAGATCGCTGCTGAGTCACTAGTTTTGTGACGCAACAGCGATCTCCCCAGCGATATCGCTGTGTGTGACATTCAGCGACGATCAACCCCTGCTGGGTATCGCTGATCGTCGCTGAATGTCCTGGACATTTTTTTGATCGCTGGTCTCCCGCTGACAGGCACGCATCGCTGCGTGTGACAGGCGGGAGACCAGCGATCCGCTGGTAACCAAGGTACACAGCGGGTTTCCAGGCGCGGGGCTGTGACTAGAAACCCGCTGTGTACCATGGACACCAGCGCCCTGATGCAGGGAGCTGGTAACCAAGGTACACAGCGGGTTTCCAGGCACCGCGCAGCACTGGAAACCCGATGTGTACCTTGGTTACCAGCTCCCTGCATCAGGGCGCTGGTATCCAAGGTACACTGCGGGTAACTAAGCGATGTTACCCGCAGTGTCGCTGTGCTGATCGCTGCCCTGAGCTGCCTGTTTGGCGATACACCAGCGATCCTGACAAGTGCATATCGTTGTCGGGATCGCTGGTGTATCACTATGTGAGACCCAGGCCTCAGACAGAGAAGGATATAATTAATCCAGAATCTTGTCAGTGGCATCGTAGAGAAATCTGTTCTCGCTGCATCATTGTTAATTAGGTCAATGAACTCTTCTGGCGCTGTCTCCGGAACATCTTCAACTTTCACTGTGAATGGACTTCTGGCAAGTGCAAATGGGGTGTCAGGTAGATTAGGAAAGTATGATGAAATTTCATCTGCAAGCATGTGCAAATGTTCTTTCACAGAAATTACCATCATAATTTTTTTGTCTGGCTCAATGTCATGTTCCTCAAAGAAGGCAGATAATGTAGGAAACATGTACATTTTATTTTGATCCAATTTACTTTTCCAAAGCTGAAGTTTCATTTGGAATGATCTAATTTTTTTCGGACAAATCGAGTAACGTTGCATTTGGTCCTTGCAGTGATAAATTTAAGTCATTCAAGATGACAAAGATGTCCACCAAGTAAGCTATTTTCTGCAGCTCAGTTTTATCGCTAAAAAGTGCTTCGAATTGCGGTCTTGCTTTCTGATTAAAAAATGTTTTCAGTTCATCACGAAGCTCAAAGACACGTTTTAAAACTTTTCCTCTTGACAACCATCTGACTTCAGTGTGAAATAACAGAGCATTGTTTGGTGCATCTAGCTCGTTGCACAGTTGCCAAAACAGCTGACTGTTTAAGGCGCTCGACTTAACAAAATTGACACATGTTATGGTGCTTTTCATTACTTCTTGTAAATCTTGCGGCAATGTCTTAGTCGCTAATATTTGGCGATGTATCATACAGTGTGTTCCGATTGCTTTTGGCGATTCATTTTGTACCAAGCGTTGAAATCCTGAGCGACATCCTAGCATAGCAGGAGCACCATCGGTGCAAACACCGCAAACCTTTTCCCAGGAGATGTTATGCGCTTTTAGAAAAGAACCAACTGCATCAAAAACATCATGTGCAGTTGTTGTTGTTTCAAGCGGTTTGCAAATAAGAAACTCATCTTTAAAGTCGCCATCATTAATATACCTCACTAAACCAATAACTGTGCACAGTTTGCCACTTCTGTAGATTCATCAAGCTGGATACTGAATATTGGTAGTGGTGCAGATTTAATTTCCTGGATCACCTGATGGAGAATATCCGCAGACATGTCCTCTATTCTTCTGCGGACAGTGTCGTTAGATAAGGAAATTGCATTCAATTTCTGAACATATTCATTTCCAATTATCACTCGAACTATGTCTTTTGCAGCTGGCAACACTAAATCCTCAGCAATGGTGTGAGGTTTCATAGCTCTGGCGATTCTGAGTGCCACCAAATATGACGCATGAACAGTTGCTACATTGTGTTTGTGGTACTGGCCACCAGTGTCAAATCTAGATTTCTTGAGTCCATCAGCTTTGCTTCTAAAATAGTCGATAGCCTTGCCAGCAAAGCTTGGATGCTTGCTATCAAAATGGCGTTTTAGTTTGTTGGCTTCATAGATTCAGCTGAGAGAACTTCACAACAAATAACACATTGTGGTTTCTCAATTCCTGCTGTAATTATTGAGGTAAAACCATACTGCAAGAAATCCTCAGTGTATTTTCTTTTCTTAATATTCTTGTCTACACGATCCATGATTATCATGAGACGGTTTGCTGAAGAAAAAATAAAAGATGGTCGCGTCTAAAGAGTTTGTTAAAGTTTCCTATTATTTACTATTCCCTGTGTTGTTTTCTATTACACACCTGTTACTATGACCAGGGGGCCGTATTCACATGCTTAACTAATGGATCTCTCAGAGCTCTTTCACACTATGAAGTAGCAGTTTCTGCGGTGGAATCCACATCTCATTTACTTCAATGGGAGACCCGTGAATTCCGCAGAGGAGAGATCCCTGTACGGCAGAAATGCAGTTCTGGCGCATGTCTCTAACTGCTGTTCAAGTCAATGGGAGGCCGCAGCAGATTCCGCTCAAATATAGAGCATGTTGCTTAAATTTTTCCGCGCTAGAAAAAAGCCTAGTGTGGAAAAACTAAGCAACATGCTCTATATTTGAGCCGAATCCACCGCAGCCTCCCATTGACTTAAATTGGAGAGGAAGAAATGTGTCGTAAACTGTCATTTCTCCGTCTCTTATTGAAATCAATAGGTGGCTGCGGCGGATTGTGTGGTAACCCGAGATTCTCGGGAGCTCTCTTCCACAAAATCCGCCGCACTCACAATGAAATCAATGGAAGGCGGATTCAATGCCGGAAACCGCTGATTTCAGCAGTTTCCTCATTCAGAATATGGGAAAATAGTGGGAGATATGGGAGATAATTATACATTGGGGAACAGTGTGAACTACATCTTATAGTGGTCTCTTGACTTATAGTATAAGACCGATGTAGTTCACACAAATGAATGGTGCTTTGTGTAAGCTGCTTTGTGTACTGTGTAATGATTACACACAAAGCACCTTACACTTACACAGTATTGTGTGTGTATGCAGGGCCGGCTCCAGGTTTTTATGGGCTCAGGGCGAAAGAGTCTCAGTGGGCCCCTTTAACACAGACCACGATTCATGATGCTCCGATACGGCACAGAAATATGGGTATAATACAATGCCAAACATTTGTCTTCTTCCATTACATGAGTGATATCTATTGTAAATTCTACTATAGCTCAGAAACCGCCAAATCCTCACAGCGCACAGTACAGACTGGACAGTACAGTCCTCCATACAATATTATGGACATCACATAGTCCTCCATACAGTATTATGGGCCAAATATAATGCTCCATAAAGAATATTGGACCCCAAATAATGCTTCATACAGGATACTGGTCCCCATATAATGCTCCATACAAAATATGGAGCTCTCCTCTGCACTGCGCTGAGTTCTGCACTGTTACGGGCCGGCTCAGGAAAGGGCGCTGTGGAAAGACTCCCCTCATCATCATTGCCTCCCCAACATCATCATCATTGCCTCCCCATCATCATCATCATTGCCTGCCCATCATCATTGGCTCCCCATCATCATCATTGCCTGCCCATCATCATTGGCTCCCCATCATCATCATTGCCTCCCCATCATCATCATTGCCTGCCCATCATCATTTGTCTCCACATCATCATCATTGCCTGTCCATCATCATTGCTCCCCATCATCATCATCATCGCCTGCCCATCATCATTGCTCCCATCATCATCATTACCTCCCCATCATCATCATTGCCTGTCCATCATCATTGCCTCCCCATCATCAACATCATCATTGCCTGCCCATCATCATTGCCTCCCCATCATCATCATCGCCTCCCATCATCATCATTGCCTGTCCATCATCATTGCCTCCCCATCATCATCATCATCATCGACTGCCCATCATCATTGGCTCCCCATCATTCATTGCCTCCCCATCATCATCATTGCCTGTCCATCATCATTGCCTCCCCATCATCAATATCATCATTGCCTGCCCATCTTCATTGCCTCCCCATCATCATCATCATCATCATTGGCTCCCCATCATCGTTGCCTCCTCACCACCATCACTGCCTCCCCCCACCACCATCACACATACAGCACCACACACAGACAGCACCGCAGCACTCTCTCACATACACACACGCAGGCAGACACACACACACACATACTGATACACACAGACACATACACCTCACATCTCACCTGTCCGACACCCACGCTTACTCTCTGCCACAGCCGGCCGCTGAATGATGACGTCATTCAGCGGCGCTGCTGTGACAGGAAGTGCGGGCGCCCTGCAGGCGCCCCCTGGAGCCGGAGCTGCGGAGGCACGGGAGCGGTAAGTATTGTGCCGCCTGCTCAGGCTGGGTCCCCCCTCTCCCCGCACAGTGGACTCACCGACCCACGCTCATCTCCGGAGGGTCCCAGGCCACTGCACTGTGCCTCCGCGCGATGAGGAATTGCTGCTGCTGCCATGCCGCCCCCACACACGTGCCGCCTGGGGCGGACCGCCGCTCGCTCGCTCGCCCGCCGCCCATGCTACGCCACACCACGCCACTGGGCTAAAGCCATCGGAAATATGTATTTTCCGATGGCTTTAAACGACCCCTGTGTTTTGGTCGTTCGACCCCCGCCGGGGTCGCGACCCACAGGTTGAGAACCGCTGTACTAGATGATGGCAACTTGAACTTGGAGCTATGCAGCCTGAAATGCCATAGAGCGCTTATTGTTCTTCCCGAAGAACCGGAGGGCAGAGCAGAGTGCAACTTACCTACAGAAGGGAAAGTCACAAGGTTTCAGAAAAGTTTATTATATCTACTTATTAATTATGACCACATGTTTTGTAGCTGCTATTAGAGTTAAAGGGAAACTGTCAGATGAGTCAGACTGCCCGAACCAAAGGCTGCATGGATCAGAGACCAGCACCATTATTGAAGCTATATACAGTATGTTGTATGCAAGAGAAAGCATATTTTGAAGTGGTGTCCGGGAACCATGCGACTAAGATAACTAGTCCAAGAGGATTTTCCTTGGCTTCTCTCCACTCACATAGACTAACTCACCACACATGCACACAAACGCACACACTGGTTCGTACTGCACATTCACCCCATTCCATTCACATAGACTGACTGGTCTCTCCACACACGTATACACACTGAACGCGCACACACACACACACACACACACACACACACACACACACACGCCACACACACACGCCACACACACAGGCCACACACACAGGCCACGCACACTTTAATGAAATCAAGCAGTTATTTGTCAGTGCTGTTGGGCACATCACTTCCCTCCAAGGCCCCTCCTGATCATAGTAGCCTGTTAACTTTCAGCTCATTGCTTCTCACTGCTGGGAAGGCATGTCACACGTTACAAGCAATGCGCAATTAGCATTGCTCACCCACATTCTAGTTCTGCAGAGCATATGGTGAGATTATATTGTTTGGTGCATTGGTCTTGACATGGTTAAGGAAAAGGATTAGTGTAAAATAAAAATTTCTGTGCTATGAGCTCTGAGTCAGCTGCGTTGATTTTCATGTATTGTAGCTATTTGGTGGGCCACTGGAATCAATTCAACTGGGTGACCCTTGGTACCTAAGAACAACACTGCACTCATAGCTATCCAGTTCACATCGTTGCCGGGCACAAGAAATGTGTATGGGCCCCCTCCTGTTATGGTGACAAAGCTACATATATACAGCTCTGGCAAAAATTAAGAGACCACTTTCAAATGTTCAGTTTGTCTGATTTTTCTCTTTATAGATATATTTTTGAGTAAAATATAAATTGTTCTTTTAATCTATAAACTTCTGACAACATGTCACCGAATTTCCAAGCAATAAATTTTGTATTTTTTTTTTGACAAAGAAAAATAGTCAAAATTTTTAAAAGAACCCAGTGCTTTCAGACCTCAAATAATGCAAAGAAAACAAGTTCATAATCATTTAGAAACAGCAGTACTAATGTTTTAACTCAGGAAGAGTTCAGAAATCAATATTTTCTGGAAAAAACATTATTTTTAAAAACAGCTTTAATTGTCTTGGCATGCTTGCCACCATTTTTTCACACTGCTTCTGGCCCAAAAATTTAAGCAGTTCTTCTTTGTTTGATGGCTTGTGACTATCCATCATCCTCTTGATCACATTCCAGAGGTTTTCAATGGGGTTCAGGTCTGGAGAATGGGCTGCCCATGAAAGGGTTTTGATGTGGTGGTCTCTTAATTTTTTGCCACAGCTGTATATAATATATATATATATATATATATATATATATATATATTATATAGCCACACACACATACATGTATACAGTGCCTACAAGTAGTATTCACCCCCTGCAGATTTAGCTGGTTTGATAAGATGCAAATAAGTTAGAGCCTTCAAACTGCAAACGACAGTAGGATTTATTAACAGAAGCATAAATCTTACAAACCAAAAAGTTATGTTGCTCAGTTGAATTTTAATAAATTTTAAACATAAAAGTGTGGGTCAATTATTATACAACCCCTATGTTTAATATTTCGTGGAATAACCCTTGTTTGCAATTACAGCTAATAATCGTCTTTTATAAGACCTGATCAGGCCGGCACAGGTCTGTGGAGTTATCTTGGCCCACTCCTCCATGCAGATCTTCTCCAAGTTATCTAGGTTCTTTGGGTGTCTCATGTGGACTTTAATCTTGAGCTCCTTCCACAAGTTTTCAATTGGGTTAAGGTCAGGAGACTGACTAGGCCACTCCAACACCTTGACTTTTTCCCTCTTGAACCAGGCCTTGGTTTTCTTGGCTGTGTGCTTTGGGTCTTTGTCTTGTTGGAAGATGAAATTACGACCCATCTTAAGATCCTTGATGGAGGAGCGGAGGTTCTTGGCCAAAATCTCCAGGTAGGCCGTGCTATCCATCCTCCCATGGATGCGGACCAGATGGCCAGGCCCCTTGGCTGAGAAACAGCCCCACAGCATGATGCTGCCACCACCATGCTTGACTGTAGGGATGGTATTCTTGGGGTCGTATGCAGTGCCATCCAGTCTCCAAACGTCACGTGTGTGGTTGGCACCAAAGATCTCGATCTTGGTCTCATCAGACCATAGAACCTTGAACCAGTCTGTCTCAGAGTCCTCCAAGTGATCATGAGCAAACTGTAGACGAGCCTTGACATGACGCTTTGAAAGTAAAGGTACCTTACGGGCTCGTCTGGAACGGAGACCATTGCGGTGGAGTACGTTACTTATGGTATTGACTGAAACCAATGTCCCCACTGCCATGAGATCTTCCCGGAGCTCCTTCCTTGTTGTCCTTGGGTTAGCCTTGACTCTTCGGACAAGCCTGGCCTCGGCACGGGAGGAAACTTTCAAAGGCTGTCCAGGCCGTGGAAGGCTAACAGTAGTTCCATAAGCCTTCCACTTACGGATGATGCTCCCAACAGTGGAGACAGGTAGGCCCAACTCCTTGGAAAGGGTTTTGTACCCCTTGCCAGCCTTGTGACCCTCCACAATCTTGTCTCTGATGGCCTTGGAATGCTCCTTTGTCTTTCCCATGTTGACCATGTATGAGTGCTGTTCACAAGTTTGGGGAGGGTCTTAAATAGTCAGAAAAGGCTGGCAAAAGAGATCATTAATCACACATGTGAAGCTCATTATTCTTGGTGCCTGAACTACTTCTTAATACTTTAGGGGGACCAAACAGAATTCTTGTGGTTTGAGAGGTTGAATAATAAATGATACTCTGAATTAACTTTTAACATTTAAAAAAAAAAAAAAAATTATAATAAAAATTTTTGCTGCAGTGCATTTCCCACTTCCAGGCTGATCTACAGTACAAATGTCACAATGCCAAGTTAATTCCGCATGTGTCAACCAGCTAAATCTGCTGGGGGTTGAATACTACTTGTAGGCACTGTATATAATACACTATGTAAGAGACAGCACTGTACATAACAGCAGAGGAATCTATATAATAAGGGGCGGCACCATATATAAGTAGAGAGGATAGTATGTAATAAGGGATGGTGTTATACATAACAAAGAAGGAAACTATGTAACTAAGGACGGCGCTATACATAAGTAAGTACACTATATACTGAGGGGCTGTGCTATACATAATAAGTGACTACACCATATACTGCGGTATGATGCTGTACATAATAAGTGAGTAAACTATATACCAAGGGACTGTGCTATACATATTAAGTGAGTACACTATACACTAAGGAGCTGTACTATGTATGATAAGTGAGTACACTATAACTAAGGGACTGTGTTAAAGGGAATCTGTCACCTGTTTTGGCCGCTATAAAATGCGGCCACTGCCTTTCAGGGCTTATCTACAGCATTTTATAATGCTGTAGATAAGCCCCCGATCTGACCTGAAAGATAAGAAAAATAAGTTTTATTATACTCACCTGGGGGCAGTCCGGTCCGATGGTTGTCGCAGGTCTGGGTCCGGCACCTCCCATCTTCTTGCAATGCGGCCTTTAAACATAATTAGAGATAATAACGTCTTCCTCCACCTCCCCCTGTTCCTAAATCCATTATAAATCCCCCTTCCTCCCTTCCCAATTCCCCACACCCCTCATTATCCTCCTCCCCCGCTCCCATTATTGTCCCTTCTCCCACCCCACTTCCCATCATTGCTTTCTCCCCCACCACCTCATCATTGTCCATTCCCCCACCTCCATCATTGCCTTCTCCCCCACCACCCCCATCATTGTCCATTCCACCACCTCCATCATTTCCTCCTCCCCTATCACCCCCATCATTGCACTTTCCACCATCATTGTCCTTTACACTACCACCATCATTGCCTTTTCCCCGTCACCCCCATCATTGCCCATTCCACCATCTCCATCATTTCCTCCTCCCCACCACCCCATTATTGCCGTTTTGACCACCTCTATCATTGCCTTCTCCCCACCACCCCATCATTGTCCTTTCCACCACCTGCATCATTGCTTTCTCCCCCATCACCACCATCATTGCCTTCTCTGCAATAACCCCCATAATTCCCCTCTTCTACACACACACACCTCTCACCTCTCCGCACACTCTCCCGCAGCAGCACCTTCGCCGGCAGCTTCCTCTCTCTGGCACAGCCGTCAGCCACGGCGCTGAATTATGACATTATCCAGCCGCACCACTGACTGCTGTGAGATGCAAAAAGCATGGCCAAGAAGCAGGGCGATTGCTGCAGCTCCGCTGCCATTTTCTGTTGTAGGCAGTGGAGCTGCAGGGATCTCTCCCTGCCTGCCCCACATGAGGGCAATCTTGCCAGGGGCCCCCCGGAGCCTTGGGGCTGGATGAACAGGACATATTGCCCTCATTATTAGCTGCCCTGCAGGGGCCCCCTGGAGCCTCTGGGCCCCGGTGCAGCTGCACAGGCTGCACATGCGGTGTGTCCGCCCATGACTCAATTTATCCCTTTACATCTACCTGCTGCTGCTCGTACATCTCCTCCATATCCTATGCATCATGCTACATGTAACATGTATATTCAGGGTCCCCAACAGCCACATTACCAGCAATGAGCAAATACCAATTGCTGTTCTTCCTCCATCCCTTGTGTGTATCCAGGTGATTTTAGCTGTACTATGACACCTTTGTATATTGCTGAGGCCAACACTTTCCTCTTCTGATGTCATCACCTCCTCAGCAGACCAATCTGGTTCCCAGGTGTTGTCTATCACAGAATCATCATTACCGTTATCATCACCCCTGACTCAGCTGACAGTTGACTTTGTGTGAGAAGTGTCCTGAGTAGAGTTGAGCGAAACAGGTCGGTCAGATTCAAAAGTCGCTGACTTTAGCGAAAGTCAAGTTTCGTCAACCGAAACCCGACCATAGCGTGAGGTCAGCCATGCGGTCGTCGAAACGAGTTCCAAAATCGGATTTCCCGGAGTTCCAAAATCGGATGCTTGCAGATGCCTTTTTTCAGCCAATGAGCAAGGACGTACACTGTGGGCAATGGGATGACGTGGGCAGCGGCCACCACCATCTTAGAGAAGGGCACTGCAGTGATTGGCTTGCTTTGGGGGGCATCATAGTGTCTATAAAAGCCCTAAGCGACGACCTCCATTTTACTTCTGCCGATATTAACAGTAGGGAGAGGTTGCTGTTTATCAGTAGGGAGAGAGTTAGGGCTGGAAAGAGAAGTTCTTATGTGCTTGAGCTGATAGCAATCTGCTGTACAGTTAGAGTGCAGTGACGGGAGGATTTTCTTGTGTGCAGCAGCGCTGGTTATTAGGCTGCCTGCCAGTGACAGGGGAGGATTTTCTTGTGTGCAGCAAGAAATTATTAGGCTGCCTGATAGCTGTATTGCTGTGTGTACACTGCTGTGCAGACTGCTTTTTACACAGCACTAATACTTTTATTATTTTTTTCTGCACAGTTACCGACCGTTCATTTTTTCCCACACCGTATAGAGCTGTACGCTCCTCACACACTACCGTGTTCCGGCTGGTATCACGGACAAATACATGCTGACTATCTGTGTGTGACTCCGGAAATAAATACGGAGATTTAAATTTTTCCCTACACCGTATACAGCTGTACGCTTCTGATGCAGTACCATATATCTTCTCTTTGTATTACTGTCAAATCCATACTGAGTGAGCGTCTGTGTGTGACTCCGGAAATATATACGAGATTTAAATTTTCCCCTATACTATATACACCTGGTATCTTCTGATGCAGTACCTTTTTCCTGCCTTTTGTATTACGGTCAAATCCATACTGAGAGAGCGTCTGTGTGTGACTCCAGAAATATATACGGATATTTAAATTTTCCCCTATACTATATACACCTGGTATCTTCTGATGCAGTACCTTTTTCCTGCCTTTTGTATTATGGTCAAATCCATACTGAGAGAGCGTCTGTGTGTGACTCCGGAAATATATACGGAGATTTAAATTTTCCCCTTCACTATATACACCTGGTATCTTCTGATGCAGTACCTTTTTTCTGCTTTTTGTATTCTGGTCAAATCCATACTGAGTGAGCATCTGTGTGTGACTCCGGAAATAAATACGGAGATTTAAATTTTCCCCTACACCGCATACAGCTGTACGCTTCTCATACAGTACCATATATCTGCTGGTATTTTTGGTACATTTTCCCAAACATGAGGAAGTATGGTGGAAGAGGCCGTGGACGTGGGCGGGGGGGCCAGCTGGTACTGATGGTGGTGGTGGTGCATCTGCTGGTAGTGCCAAAAGCACAATAGCACCTAAGGCAGGAGGTGTTGAGCCTGCGTCATCGTCTGGCTACAGAAGGCCTGGAAGGCTCCCTTTTCTGGGAGTACGTAAACTGCTTTTAAAACCGAGCATCAGGAACAGGTTTTGGCTTACATTGCCGAAACAGCCTCCAGCTCTATCGCCTCCTCTTCTGAAGTTTCAAAAAATGCAAGCACTGAGTCATCAGTGCAGGCTCCTGGTCAGGAACAACACCTTTCCTTGTGTCCTTCACCCCCACCAAAAGTGAAGGATGTGGCAGGCCACACTTCAGATTACTCCCTGGAGCTCTTTTCACATACCATGCCTAATTTATCAAGTGAAATCCTGAATTCCCCAGTCCAAGATGAATATGACACGGAGTGCACTGATGCACAGCCAGTGCTATATTATTCTGATGGTACATTCACCCAGAGCACTGCATTGCCTTCGCAGTCTTCTGATCCAGATTCTGACCTTGATGAAACTCAGGTGCCCCTTCTCGCATACTCTAACACCTTACACGGTGACACAGAGGAAGGTGCAGATGAAATTGAAGAGGAGATGATGGCTGACCCAGTTGTTGACCAAGATTGGCATCCATTGGGGGAAGAGGGTGCTGCTGGCAATAGCTCAGAAGAGGAGGAGGATCCGCAGCAGGCATCGACATCGCAGCTGCGGTTATCTGGCAGGCCTGTAGCAGTCCAAAAACGTGTTAAAAAAAACAAAAAGAGTTGCAGGACAGCTTGGCCAGACGGTCAAATTAGCACAGCGTGCAAGCCCTGTAAATTTTTGCCATAGCAGGAAGAGTGCAGTGTGGCACTTTTTTGACCAAAATCCTATTGATGAGGCAAAGGTTATCTGTAAGAAGTGCGGAAGGACCTTTAGCCAAGGGAAAAATCTTGGACATTTGAATACCAGTTGCATGCTTAGACATGTAAACACCATGCACTTGCAAGCGTGGATGGACTACAAAACCTCACTGTCTTTGAATGTCTACATTGCCAAACTGATCTCATTAGAGATGACGCACTTCCATTTGGTTGAAAGCGCAGCGTTCCAAGAGCTCATGGCCTACGCTGTCCCATGCTATGACCTACCCAATCGGCACTTCTTTTCTAGAAATGCCATCCCTGCCCTCCACCTGCATGTGAAAGACCGCATTGTCCATGCACTCAAACAATCAGTGAGTGGAAAGGTGTACCTCACAACAGATGCATGGGCCAGTAGGCATGGCCAGGGCCGTTACCTGTCCATCACTGCGCACTGGG
The DNA here is from genome assembly GCA_033576555.1 of Oophaga sylvatica. Classification (NCBI taxonomy): domain Eukaryota; kingdom Metazoa; phylum Chordata; class Amphibia; order Anura; family Dendrobatidae; genus Oophaga; species Oophaga sylvatica. The sequence continues at coordinate 403 of JARQOD010006416.1, read as the reverse complement.
TGAGTGTGGTGGATGCAGGGGACAGCGGCGGTGGGACAGTGCTGCCTAGCCCATGGTATATGCAACAGTTGGCTGTAGGAGTTCGACCCTCCTCCTCCTCCAGAAGCGAAAGCTCGTTGACAGAGCGCAGTCGCACAAGCACTCCATCCGCAGCTGCCAGTGTTGCACATGAGGTGTCCCACTATCGAACAGCTAGTGGTAAGCGTCAGCAGGCTGATTTAAAGATGATGTCTTTGGGCGACAACAGACACACCGCAGAGGTACTGGCCGACTACTTGCAGCGAGAAACTGAGTCATGGCTGGGCAGTCTACATCTTGGGCCAGGCAAGGTAGTCAGTGATAACGGCCATAATTTTGTGGTGGCCATAGCCCTGGCAAAACTCAGACACATACCTTGCTTGGC
>JARQOD010006415.1:0-43001 GCA_033576555.1 Oophaga sylvatica | reverse complement strand
TTTTTTTCTCGAAAATTTCTCCCACTGAACTTTAGACGGGGGTAATCGGGATTTTTGGCCATAAAGGGGTCTTTTGAAGAGTGGGAATTGGCGGGGGGAGCCAAACTCGGTGGGGGTCCCCCCGGACCTGTCGGTTTAGGAACACCAAAGGACTTAACCTAGACACCCGGGGGGCCTTGTTTTTCCCAATTTTAATTTTGTGGTTTCCTTTCTTCCGGGCACAAAAAAAAGTTAGGGGGCCCCCTATCGAGGGTTTTTCCCTTTGCAACCCCCTGATTCTGATCCTCTTTTTATTTGAAAGGGGGGTTAGTTCTTTCCGCCTCTCCCCCAAATTTGAGACTGGCCGGGAAAGGGGTGTCGGAGGAAAACCCGACGCTGCCCTATTTTGGAAAATTTTTTGTCCCAGACCGGGGGAAAAAGAGTGTGACGTCCGAGATTCATTTTTCCGCTTGCCGGGGGGCACCCGAATTTTTGGGACGGGCCTTGGTTAGTCGGTCCTTTTGGTGGCCTACTTTGTCTCGTGGTCAGAAATTTTTGGGAGTCCGGGGACTTGCTCCGCTCCCCCCCTTGCTCTCGCTTGTGGTTTTTTGGCCTTTTCCTGTGCCCAAGGCCATGGACCCATATCCTTGGATTTCATTTCCGACCTCCCCGTTTCTCCAATGCCGTTTTTTGGGATTTTTGGATAGGGGTTTTTTCCCAAAAAAAATCCTCTTGTTGCATTACCCAAGTTTCCTTCTCCCTGAATTGGGGGCCCTTTTTTCCTTTTGCACGTGGGTTTTTTCACGGCACCTGAGAAATTTTTGGGCTGCAGGGGGTCCTTTTTTTTCCAGATTTTGGAGGACTTTTTGTTTTTAAACTTGGTGTTCAAATTTTCTTTTCCCCGGCTTTTATCCCCGCCCCCAAGGACAAACCCCAAAAACCCAAAACCCGACATTGGGAACTTTCGAGAGCTTTGGTCTGCTGACAGAAGGGTCCTTTTTTTTGCCTTTCTGATTTGCTCTTAATAAAAGGCTACTCTGCCCTTTGATGCTCCTTTTTCTGCCAATTTTGGGTTTTCACCCCCGATTTTTTTTCGGGACAGACGGGGGCTTCTGTCTGCCGGTGGACCCCGTTTTGGGCGTTCAGCGATTTGGCCAGGTAGTGGAGAGGTTGTCCCCCCCCGGAAAGGGCCCGCGGTTTGCCCACCGGGGGTGGGTGATGGCCCGGTTTGAAATGGGGGGATTTGGCTGGTTTCCTCAAAAAATATCCCTTTGGGGGTTTCATCTCTCAATTTAAGCCCCAAAATTTATTGGACCTTATAAGTCTGGGATTCTTAAACCGTTTTCCTTTTTGTTTCTTCTTCCAGGGGCATTTTTCCCCCTAATTCCCACAAGTCCTTATTTTAAATTTGTCGAGCCAGGGGTTCCAGGGTGCGCCTCCTACCCTGTTTTGGTTGAGGGCAATTGGAGTTGTGGTTGAAAAAATAGGGATTCTCGTTTTCTAGAGGAAACTCCATTTTGTTAAAGTGGAGGGTTAGGGGTCGGGGCCCCTTCGGGGTGTTTGCTTCGGACTCCCTGCTGGGCTGATCCGGCGTATCAAGACCTCCGCCGACCTGGTTGCTAAAGGGGGGTTCGGTGCCCCCCTCCTCAAGGGGGGGACTTTTTGTGAATGTGTTAAAAATAATTCTGAGGGGGGCCCCCGGGACTGAACCATTAATGAAGTTGTAAAGTTTGGCGTGGGGGATTCAGACTGGTTTTTAAAAGGGAAGTTCCCCCCCATCAAGTTCCCGGTGAAAATTTGTTCTTGTCTCAATTTTTGGTTCCTGGTTCCTTTGGAAGCTTGCTTTTTTTTCCCTGCTCCGCTAACAGAAAGTTTTTTTTCTGCTTTTTTTTTCGTGCTTGTTTTTTTGCATGTTCCTGCCTTTTGGGGGGGCGCCGGTTCCTCTCCGGGGCTTGTGCTCGCTCGTTTATCTGGCCTCTTTATTTGCATTTCCCTTTTTCCAGTTTTTTCTGTGGCTGGGCTTAGTTTTGTTTACCCAGAAAAACAATTTTAGGTGGTAAGGTCGTGCCCCTCGGGTTTTTTTTGTAATTGGGTAAGTTGTACTTTTAGGGGTTTTTTTGGGGATTGAAAGTAAAATTTTCTTCCTATCCTTTTTTTTTTAGAAGTTTGGGGCCCCCAACTTTTGCTCATACTATTTTCTTTTGTGTTGTATATCCCCCCTTGTCAAAACCGCCTTTTACATTTTTGGGGGGTTTCCCCTATGTTTTTTGGGGGATCGCTCCGGGCAGATATTTTTTCCTCTTTCTATTTTAAAAGGTTTGTATTAGCTTCTCAGGCTGGACGAGGCGTCTAGGCCCAACGTAGGAAAAACGCTCCATGGCTGCCTTAGTTGTGGGGGTTTAGTCGGGGTACTGCAATCCAGTAGATTCCAACCTCTCTGGTGTTTTGGCCTTTTTTTCCCTTTCTCCCCTTTCAGCTCCCAAAACATAAAAACACACCCTTTTTTCCCCCGGCGTTTGGTGTGCCACTGAAACACAACTTCCCTTTTTGTTGGCGTGCCCCCGGGGAAAAAAAAACCCCCCTTTCCTAGGGCTTTGCCCCCGGGGAGCACACCCTTTCCCCTTTGGTTTTTGGCCACCGGAGCACAACCTTTCATTTTTGGCGTGCCACCGGAGCCCACTTTTTTCCCGTTGGTGTGCCCCCGGGAGCACAAACTTTCTTGTTGGGGGCCCCCCGGGTTACCCCCTTTTTCCCTTTGGGGAAAGCCACTGTGCACCCCTTTTAACCCCTTTGGGCGTGCCACCGAGCAAACCCTTTCCCCTTTTTCCTTTGGCCACAGGGCATACCCTTTCCCGTTGGCGTGCCACCAGAAGCACATATTTTCCCCCCTTAAACTGCCCCCGGAGAAACACCCTTTTCGCCCCTGGCGTGGCCACCGGACAAAACCCTTTTCCCTTGTTGGCGTGCCACCGGGGGCACAACCTTTTCCCTTTTGGCTTGTCGGGGGACAAAATTTTTTCCCCATTGGAGTGGCACCGTAGCACACCCTTTTCCCCTTTTTGGCTTTCCCCCGGGAGCAAAACCCATTCCCGTTAGGGGAGCCACAGGGGGCACACACTTTCCCTTTTTCGTCCCCACCGTAGCACCCCCCTTCCCTTGAATTGCCCCCGGGGGCACCCCTTTTTCCCCTTGGCTGCCCCCGGGACCCCAAAACCCTTTTCCTTGGTTGGGCCGGGGCCCCCGGGGAGCACCCCCTTTCCCCGTTGGAGTGCCACCTTTAAGCACATTTTTTTCCCGTTGGAAATCCCAAACCGGACAAAAACTTTTCCCTTTGGGCATGCCCCCGGGAGCACAACCATTTTGTTGGTGCCACCGTCCCAAACCCCTTTTTCCCTTGGCTCCCGGGAACCCACCATTTTCCCGTTGGATGCCCCACGTGCACAAACTTTTTCCCCGTTGGCGTGCCCCAAACCACACTTTGTTGGCGTCCCACTGGACCCCCCTTTTCCTATTGGCGTGCCCCGGAGCCAACTTTTTCCTTTTTGGAGTGCCCCCGGGAGCACCATTTTCCCCCGTTGCGGCCCCCGGGGAAGCACACATTTTCCCCTTAAAACCCCCAAACGGACACAGTCTTGTTGCGTTGGCGTGCCACCGGAGCACAACCTTTCTTGTTGGCGTGCCACCGGAGCACACCATTTCCCGTTGGCGTGCCACCGGAGCACAACCTTTCCCGTTGGAGTGCCACCGTAGCACACCTTTTCCCGTTGGCATGCCACCTGAGCACACCCTTTTCCTGTTGGAGTGCCACCGTAGCACACCTTTTCCCGTTGGCATGACACCAGAGCACACCCTTTTCCCATTGGAGTGCCACCGGAGCACACCCATTCCCGTGCCACAGGAGTACACCATTTCCCGTTGGCGTGCCAGCGGAGCACCCCTTTTCCCGTTGGCGTTTTCACCGGAGCACATCTTTTTCCCATTGGCATGGCACCGGAGCAATCCCTTTTCCCGTTGGCATGCCACCGGAAAACACCCTTTTCACGTTGGAGTGCCACGTAGCACACCTTTTCCCGTTGCCGTGTCACCAGAGCACACCCTTTTTCCCGTTGGAGTGCCACCGTAGAACACCTTTTCCCGTTGGCGTGTCACCGGAGCACACCCATTCCCGTTCGCGCGCCACAGGAGCACACACTTTCCCGTTGGCGTGCCACCGGAGCACACACTTTCCCGTTGGCATGCCACCGGAGCACACACTTTTCCTTTAGCGTGCCAACGGAGCACAGCCTTTTCCCGTTGGGATGCCACCGGAGCACACCATTTTCTCATTGGGAGTGCCACCGTAGCACACCTTTTCCGTTGGCGCGCCACAGGAGCACACCCTTTCCCGTTGGCGTGCCACCGGAGCACACACTTTCCCGTTGTCATGTGTGCATTGCCACGAAGATCGTCGCGGTTGCACATTTTGACTTCTCACAGCTGATCTGCTGTTTCTTTGTGTTTGGCAGCTAAGGAGTTAATTCTGTCTGTGCTCGGTGCTGGGACTGGGTGCAGTTTCTCCCGGCTGCAATTGATTATTTGTTGATTGGTTTCCTTTAAATTCCTGGTTGTCTGCTTGGGGAGTTGCCAGTGAAACCTTCATGCAGACCACAGATAGGAATGAATCTGTATAGACTTTAGTTGTGAGCTCCTTAGTTGTTCTAAGCTCAACTTGGTTAGAGTTTATTTCCCAGACCATTTATGTTCCTTTGGTGTTTGAGTGTGTATGCAAGCGAGTGTTATCCTGTCTGTCTTATATGTCTAATCTGTGTATTTAGCTGAGATCAGCCCATATCCCTTTGGTGGTAGTCAGGATCCTTCTTAGGACTGATTACAGGGTTCAGGGTCTGATAGGAGACAGGGTTAGGTTGGAGACTTGGACCTCTGAACCATTATCAGTACCTCCAAGGTGAGGGATTAGTTAGGACCCCAGTTTAGGGTCAGGTTAGATCCCGGTCCACCTCTTTCCTGTTTCAGCTCATCAAGTCCTCAAGATTAACCCTGAGTTCAGCAGATATCGTGTCAGGTAAATCTATTCTATACTTACATGCTGATGTTGCTATACTAGTTGTTGTATAGAGTGTTGTTCCTGTATTAATAGTTTACTGACATTGTATACATATCATTAGACAGCGTGACATTTTCACTGGCCCTAAAAATTATCTCCAGTTACCATGGATCCAGTAGCCCAGCTGGCTCTGCAGTTGCAGGAATTATCCATGGAGCTGACGGACATTAAGTCCAAAGTTTTGTCTCCCCTGGAGCAAACCAGAGTTGAACCTAAAGTAGCTCTCCTGGACAGGTTCACTGGTGGGCGAGACAAATTTTTCACCTTCCGGGAGGCATGTAAATTGTATTTTCGGCTTCGGCCTCGATCATCAGGGAGTGATGAGCAGAGAGTGGGAATTGTTATCACTTCTGCAAGGGGACCCTCAATCCTGGGCATTTTCCCTTCCTCCGGGATCCCCGGCTCTACTGTCTGTAGATCAATTTTTTACTGCCCTGGGATTGGTATATGATGACCCAGATCGGGTCTCTCTTGCTGAGACAAAATTACGTAAGATACAGCAGGGAGATCGTCCTGCAGAGGAATTTGCTTCTGAGTTTCGTAGATGGGCCACAGATACTCAGTGGAATGACCCAGCTCTTAGGAGCCAGTTTTGTCATGGGCTTTCTGATAAATTAAAAGACGTTTTGGCTCAGTATGAGTCTCCTCATTCACTGGAGGCTGCTATGGCCTTAGCTATCCGTACTGATAGACGGCTTCGGGAGAGGGGTGAGGTAACCCCACTCCCTGTTGTTTCTCCACCTACCACTAAAGTCTCTTATGTTGAGGTTCCCCTTGTCTGTTCGGATGAGCCTATGCAGTTGGGAGGGACATCATTTCGTAGGAGGGGATTGGCGGTACGCCGCAGGACTAGAAGATGTTTTTTTTGCGGGAAAGAGGGACATTTTGTTGGAGAATGTCCATCCCGTGCCTTGTTGAGCCAAAAGTCGCCGGAAAACTGTTAATCCCAGGTTGTGTGGTGGACGACAACCTGGGAGTATGTATTTCATCCGCCAGTTCTTCTCAGTTCCTTGTACCAGTGGAGGTGGTAGGTAGTTGGTACGAGAGTGGAGAGATTGTCTGTTCTTCTTGATAGTGGTTCCGGAGCTAATCTGGTTGACGCTCAGTTTGCTCAGGCTCAAGGTATGCAACTGAGTGTATTGGTCAAACCGATCCCTATATTCTCCATTGACGCCAGGCCTCTCGGCCAAGGTAGCTTTGTTCATGAGGTTCATAACATTGACCTTCGGGTAGGGGCAATACATAGGGAACAATTATCTTGTTATGTGTTGGAGGGTCTACCTACTCCCATTGTGTTGGGACTTCCTTGGTTGGTTAAACATAACCCTGTGATTAATTGGCAGTCCAGAGAAATAAGCCAATGGGGTGAGTTTTGCAAAAGCAACTGCATGAACACAGTCATCAGTGCGGTCGTGCCTAGTACATTGCCTCCTTTTTTGGAGGATTTTGGGGATGTTTTCTCTGAGGAGGGGTGTCAGGAGTTGCCTCCTCATCGCGTGTATGACTGCTCTATTAATCTCCTTCCTGATGCTAAGTTGCCTAAAGCTAGGTTGTATAATCTTTCTGGTCCTGAGAGGCAGGCTATGAAAGATTATATTCTGAAAGTCTGGCCAAAGGGCATATTAGACCTTCATCTTCCCCAGTAGCCGCGGGTTCTTCTTTGTGAAGAAGAAAGATGGAGGCCTACGCCCTTGCTTGGATTTCCGCAAACTTAATCGGATTACTGTTCGAGATCCGTATCCACTCCCTCTTATTCCTGATCTCTTCAATCAAATTGTTGGCGCCAAATGGTTCTCTAAATTGGATCTCAGGGGGGCGTATAATCTGATTAGGATAAAAGAGGGGGATGAGTGGAAAACGGCGTTTAACACGCCAGAGGGACATTATGAGAACCTTGTCATGCCTTTTGGTCTGACTACTGCACCAGCAGTATTCCAACATTTTGTTAATGACATTTTTCGTCACCTTGTGGGGCTGTTTGTGGTTGTATATTTGGACGACATTTTAATTTACTCGCCAGATCTTGTGTCTCATCAGGAGCATGTGAGACAGGTGTTGCAGATCTTGCGAGACAATAAACTATACGCAAAACTGGAGAAGTGTGTATTTGCCGTACAGGAACTTCAGTTTTTGGGTTTTTTGGTGTCAGCCTCCGGTTTCCGTATGGACCCTGAAAAGGTGAGAGCAGTGCTTGAATGGGATCAGCCAGGGGATCTTAAGGCTCTGCAGCGTTTTTTGGGGTTTGCTAACTACTACCGGAAATTTATTTGTAATTTCTCATCTGTCGTCAAACCTCTCACTGACATGACAAGAAAAGGGACGGATTTTTCTAAATGGTCGGACAAAGCTTGCCAAGCCTTTTCCTCTTTGAAGAAATGTTTTGCTTCGGCACCCGTTCTCATCCAACCAGATGCATCTCAGCCGTTCATTGTGGAGGTGGATGCGTCTGACGTAGGGGTGGGTGCTATATTGTCCCAGGGTCCGTCCCCTGGTAAATGGCATCCGTGCGCTTTCTTTTCTAAGAAATTGTCGTCCGCCGAAAGGAATTATGATATCGGCAATAGGGAACTTTTGGCCATTAAGTTAGCTTTTGAAGAATGGCGTCACTTTTTGGAGGGGGCAGTCCACCCGGTTACCGTTATTACTGATCACAAGAACCTGTTGTATTTGGAATCCGCTAAGCGTCTGAATTCCAGACAAGCTCGATGGTCGTTGTTTTTTACCAGGTTTAATTTTGTCGTCACTTATCGCCCGGGGTCTAAGAATGTAAAGGCTGATGCCTTGTCTCGCAGTTTCCCAGGGGCCGGGAAAACGGATGACCCGAGTCCTATCCTTCAGGAGGGGGTGGTAGTGTCGGCTGTATTTTATGAGCTTGAGGAGGAGGTGTTAGAGGCTCAGGGGGACGCCCCTGCAGGACCTCCAGGGAGAGACTGTTTGTCCCAAATCTGTTGAGACAAAAGGTTATTGAGGCACATCATAATTCTGCTCTAGCAGGACATCCAGGGAGTAAGGCTACTTTAGATCTCCTTTCTCGCCGGTTTTGGTGGCCTAATGCTAATAAAGATGTTATAACTTTTGTCGCGTCATGTGGGGTGTGTGCTCGCTCTAAAACCCCTCATACCCGTCCGTCTGGGACCCTTTTACCCTTGAAACTTCCGGAGCGTCCATGGACTCATTTATCTATGGACTTCATTACGGACCTTCCTCCGTCGTCAGGGAATACTGTCATACTGGTGGTTGTTGACAGGTTCAGTAAGATGGCACATTTCGTTGCTCTTCCTGCACTCCCTAATGCTAAAACTCTGGCGCAGGTGTTCATTAGGGAGATCGTTAGACTTCATGGGTTGCCTTCTGATGTGGTGTCAGATAGGGGGTCTCAGTTTGTGTCCAAATTTTGGAGGGCATTTTGTTTACGTCGGGGGATGCAATTGTCATTTTCCTCGGCTTTTCATCCGCAGACCAATGGTCAGACAGAGCGTCTGAATCAGAGCTTAGAGACATATCTCCGGTGTTTTGTTTCAGAGAACCAAGAGGACTGGTCTTCTTTCTTGCCTCTGGCAGAGTTCGCTCTTAACAACAGGCGGAGCGAGTCCACTGGTAAGTCCCCGTTTTTTGGGGCATATGGTTTCCATCCCCAGTTTTGTACTTTCAATGGGGGGGCCCTTCTGGGGTTCCTGAGGAGGAGCGTTTCTCGTCGTCACTTGCTTCTGTGTGGAGAGGTGTATTGAATAATCTGAGTGCGATGGGGAACCGTTACAAACGTATGGCTGATAGGAGGAGAGTTTCTGGTCCAGATCTGAATGTGAACGATCTGGTATGGTTGTCTACCAGGAATATAAAACTTAAGGTGCCCTCCTGGAAACTGGGTCCCAGATTCATCGGGCCGTACAGGATCAGTTCCATAATTAATCCTGTGGCATTTCGTCTGGACCTCCCTCCTACGTTTAAAATTCATAATGTGTTCCACAAGTCATTACTTAAAAGGTATGTGGCACCAGTCATACCGTCACCTCTACCTCCTCCTCCTGTGTTGGTCAATGGTAACTTGGAATTTCAAGTATCAAAGATCATTGACTCACGTCTGAATCGCCGGTCCCTTCAGTACTTGGTGCATTGGAAGGGGTATGGTCCAGAGGAGAGGACGTGGGTCCCTGCGTCTGATGTTAACGCAGATCGTTTGGTTCGGACCTTCCACAGAACTCACCCGGGCAGGCCTGGCCCTGAGGGTCCGGAGGCCCCTCGTAGAAGGGGGGGTACTGTCATGTGTGCATTGCCACGAAGATCGTCGCGGTTGCACATTTTGACTTCTCACAGCTGATCTGCTGTTTCTTTGTGTTTGGCAGCTAGGGAGTTAATTCTGTCTGTGCTCGGTGCTGGGACTGGGTGCAGTTTCTCCCGGCTGCAATTGATTATTTGTTGATTGGTTTCCTTTAAATTCCTGGTTGTCTGCTTGGGGAGTTGCCAGTGAAACCTTCATGCAGACCACAGATAGGAATGAATCTGTATAGACTTTAGTTGTGAGCTCCTTAGTTGTTCTAAGCTCAACTTGGTTAGAGTTTATTTCCCAGACCATTTATGTTCCTTTGGTGTTTGAGTGTGTATGCAAGCGAGTGTTATCCTGTCTGTCTTATATGTCTAATCTGTGTATTTAGCTGAGATCAGCCCATATCCCTTTGGTGGTAGTCAGGATCCTTCTTAGGACTGATTACAGGGTTCAGGGTCTGATAGGAGACAGGGTTAGGTTGGAGACTTGGACCTCTGAACCATTATCAGTACCTCCAAGGTGAGGGATTAGTTAGGACCCCAGTTTAGGGTCAGGTTAGATCCCGGTCCACCTCTTTCCTGTTTCAGCTCATCAAGTCCTCAAGATTAACCCTGAGTTTAGCAGATATCGTGTCAGGTAAATCTATTCTATACTTACATGCTGATGTTGCTATACTAGTTGTTGTATAGAGTGTTGTTCCTGTATTAATAGTTTACTGACATTGTATACATATCATTAGACAGCGTGACACCCGTTGGCATGCCACCGGAGCACACACTTTTCCGTTAACGTGCCAAAGGAGCACAGCCTTTTCCCGTTGGCATGCCACCGGAGCACACCCTTTTGTCGTTGGGAGTGCCACCGTAGCACACCTTTTCCGCGTGGCGTGCCACCGGAGCACAACCTTTCTTGTTGGCGTGCCACCGGAGCACAACCTTTCCCGTTGGCGTGCCACCGGAACACACCTTTTCCCGTTGGCGTGTCACTGGAGCACATCTTTTCCCATTGGAGTGGCACCGTAGCACACCCTTTCCCGTTGGCGTGCCACCTGAGCACACCCATTCCCGTTCACGAGCCACAGGAGCACACACTTTCCCGTTGGCGTGCCACCGGAGCACACCCTTTCCCGTTGGCGTGCCACCGGAGCACACCTTTCCCGTTGGCGTGCCACTGGAGCACAACCTTTCTTGTTGGCGTGCCACCGGAGCACACCCTTTCCCGTTGGAGTGCCACCGTAGCACACCTTTTCCCGTTGGCGTGCCACCGGAGCACACCCATTCCCATTCGCGCGCCACAGGAGCACACCCTTTCCCGTTGGCGTGCCACTGGAGCACACACTTGTTCCGTTGGAGTGCCACCATAGCACACCTATTCCCGTTGGCGTGTCACCGGAGCACACCCTTTTCCCGTTGGAGTGCCACCGTAGCACACCTTTTCCCGTTGGCGTGCCACCGGAGCACACCCATTGCCGTTCGCACGCCACAGGAGCACACCTTTTCCCATTGGTGTGCCCCCGGAGCACACCCATTCCCGTTCGCACGCCACAGGAGCACACCCTTTCCCGTAGGCGTGCCACCGGAGCACACACTTTCCCGTTGGCGTGCCAACAGAGCACACACTTTCTCGTTAACGTGCCAACGGAGCGCAGCCTTTTCGCATTTGCGTGCCACCGGAGCACAACCTTTCTTGTTGGCGTTCCACTGGAGCACACCCTTTCCCGTTGGCGTGCCACTGGAGCACAAACTTTCCCATTGGAGTGCCACCGTAGCACACCTTTTCCCATTGGCATGCCACCGGAGCACACCCTTTTCCCGTTGGAGTGCCACCGTAGCACACCTTTTCCCATTGGCATGCCACCAGAGCACACACTTTCCCGTTGGCGTGCCACCGGAGCACACACTTTCCCGTTGACGTGCCACCCGGAGCACACACTTTCCCGTTAACGTGCCAACGGAGCACAGCCTTTTCGCATTTGCGTGCCACCGGAGCACAACCTTTCTTGTTGGCGTGCCACCGGAGCACACCCTTTCCCGTTGGCGTGCCACCGGAGCACAACCTTTTCCTATTGGCGTGCCACCGGAGCACACCTTTTCCCTTTGGAGTGACACCGGAGCACACCCTTTCCCATTGGCGTGCCACCGGAGCACAACCTTTCCCGTTGGAGTGCCTCCGTAGCACACCTTTTCCCGTGTGCATGCCACCGGAGCACACCCTTTTCCTATTGGCGTGCCACCGGAGCACACCTTTTCCCGTTGAAGTGCCACCGGAGCACACACTTTCCTGTTGGCGTGCCATCGGAGCACACACTTTCCCGTTAACGTACCAACGGAGCACAGCCTTTTCGCGTTGGCGTGCCACCGGAGCACAACCTTTCTTGTTGGCGTGCCACCGGAGCACACCCTTTCCCGTTAGCGTGCCACTGGAGCACAACCTTTCCCGTTGGAGTGCCAACGTAGCACAACTTTTCCCGTTGGCATGCCACAGGAGCACACCCTTTTCCCATTGGAGTGCCACCATAGCACACCTTTTCCCGTTGGCGTGCCACCGGAGCACACCCATTCCCGTTCGCGTGCCACAGGAGCACACCCTTTCCCGTCGACGTGCCATCGGAGCACACACTTTCCCGTTTGCGTGCCTCTGGAGCACACACTTTCCAGTTAACGTGCCAACGGAGCACAGCCTTTTCGCATTTGCGTGCCACCGGAGCACAACCTTTCTTGTTGGCGTGCCACCGGAGCACACCCTTTCCCGTTGGCGTGCCACCGAGCACTACCTTTTCCTATTGGCGTGCCACCGGCACACCTTTTCCCTTTGGAGTGCCACCAGAGCACATCCTTTCCCGTTGGAGTGCCTCTGTAGCACACCTTTTCCCGTTGGCATGCCACCGGAGCACACACTTTCCCGTTGGCATGCCACCGGAGCACAACCTTTCCCGTTGGAGTGCCACCGTAGCACACCTTTTTCCCGTTGGCTTGCCACCGGAGCACACACTTTCCCGTTGGTGTGTCACCGGAAGAACACACCCTTTTCCTATTGCCGTGCCACCGGAGCACACCTTTTCCCGTTGAAGTGCCACCGAAGCACACACTTTCCCATTGGTGTGCCATCGAGCACACACTTTCCCATTGGCGTGCCTCTGGAGCACACACTTTCCCATTAACGTGCCAACAGAGCAAAGCCTTTTCGCATTTGCGTGCCACCGGAGCACAACCTTTCTTGCTGGCGTGCCACCGAGCACACCCTTTCCCGTTGGCGTGCCACCGGAGCACAACCTTTCCCGTGGAATGCCTACCGTAGCACACCTTTTCCTTTGGCATGCCACTGGAGCACACCCTGTTCCCGTTGGAGTGCCACCGTAGCACACTATTCCCGTTGGCTTGCCACCGGAGCACACTTTCCCGTTGGCGTGCCACCGGAGCACACCCTTTTCCTAATGGTGTGCCACCGGAGCACACCTTTTCCTGTTGGAGTGTCACCGAGCACACCCTTTCCCGTTGGCGTGCCACCGAGCACAACCTTTCCCGTTGGGTGCCACCGTAGCACTTTTCCCGTTGGCATGCCACCGGAGCACACCCTATTCCCGTTGGAGTGCCACCGTAGCACACCTTTTCCCGTTGGCGTGCCAGCGGAGCACACCAATTCCCGTTCGCGTGTCACCGGATAACATCTTTTCCCATTGGCATGGCACCGAAGCAAACCCTTTTCCCGTTGGCATGCCACCAGAAAACACCCTTTTCCCGTTGGAGTGCCACCGTAGCACACCTTTTCCCGTTGCCGTGTCACCAGAGCACACCCTTTTCCCGTTGGAGTGCCACCGTAGCACACCTTTTCCCGTTGGCGTGTCACCGGAGCACACCCATTCCCGTTCGCGCGCCACAGGAGCACACCCTTTCCCGTTGGCGTGCCACCGGAGCACACACTTTCCCGTTGGCATGCCACCGGAGCACACCCTTTTCTCGTTGGGAGTGCCACCGTAGCACACCTTTTCCCGTTCGCGCGCCACAGGAGCACACCCTTTCCCGTTGGCGTGCCACCGGAGCACACACTTTCCCGTTGGCATGCCACCGGAGCACACACTTTTCCGTTAACGTGCCAAAGGAGCACAGCCTTTTCCCGTTGGCATGCCACCGGAGCACACCCTTTTGTCGTTGGAGTGCCACCGTAGCACACCTTTTCTCGCTGGCGTGCCACCGGAGCACAACCTTTCTTGTTGGCGTGCCACCGGACCACAACCTTTCCCATTGGCGTGCCACCGGAGCACACCTTTTCCCGTTGGCGTGTCACTGGAGCACATCTTTTCCCATTGGAGTGGCACCGTAGCACACCCTTTCCCGTTGGCGTGCCACCGAAGCACACCCATTCCCATTCACGAGCCACAGGAGCACACACTTTCCCGTTGGCGTGCCACCGGAGCACACCCTTTCCCGTTGGCGTGCCACCGGAGCACACCTTTCCCGTTGGCGTGCCACCGGAGCACAACCTTTCTTGTTGGCGTGCCACCGGAGCACACCCTTTCCCGTTGGAGTGCCACCGTAGCACACCTTTTCCAGTTGGCGTGCCACCGGAGCACACCCATTCCCATTCGCGCGCCACAGGAGCACACCCTTTCCCGTTGGCGTGCCACTGGAGCACACACTTTTTCCGTTGGAGTGCCACCATAGCACACCTATTCCCGTTGGCGTGTCACCGGAGCACACCCTTTTCCCGTTGGAGTGCCACCGTAGCACACCTTTTCCCGTTGGCGTGCCACCGGAGCACACCCATTGCCGTTCGCACGCCACAGGAGCACACCCTTTCCCATTGGCGTGCCACCGGAGCACACTTTCCCGTTGACGTGCCAACGGAGGACAGCCTTTTCGCGTTGGCGTGCCACCGGAGCACAACCTTTATTGTTGGCGTGCCACCGGAGCACACCCTTTCCCGTTGGCGTGCCACCGGAGCACAACCTTTCCCGTTGGAGTTCCACCGTAGCACACCTTTTCCCGTTGGCATGCCACCGGAGCACACCCTTTTCCCGTTGGAGTGCCACCATAGCACACCTTTTCCCATTGGTGTGCCCCCGGAGCACACCCATTCCCGTTCGCACGCCACAGGAGCACACCCTTTCCCGTAGGCGTGCCACCGGAGCACACACTTTCCCGTTGGCGTGCCAACGGAGCACACACTTTCTCGTTAACGTGCCAACGGAGCACAGCCTTTTCGCATTTGCGTGCCACCGGAGCACAACCTTTCTTGTTGGCGTGCCACCGGAGCACACCCTTTCCCGTTGGCGTGCCACCGGAGCACAACCTTTTCCTATTGGCGTGCCACCGGAGCACACCTTTTCCCTTTGGACTGCCACCGGAGCACACCCTTTCCCATTGGCGTGCCACCGGAGCACAACCTTTTCCCGTTGGAGTGCCTCCGTAGCACACCTTTTCCCTGTTGCATGCCACCGGAGCACACATTTTCCCATTGGCGTGCCACCGGAGCACAACCTTTCCCGTTGGAGTGCCACCGTAGCACACCTTTTCCCATTGGCTTGCCACCGGAGCACACACTTTCTCCCGTTGGTGTGCCACCGAGCACACCCTTTTCCTATTGGCGTGCCACCGGAGCACACCTTTTCCCTGTTGAAGTGCCACCGGAGCACACACTTTCCCTTGGCGTGCCATCGGAGCACACACTTTTCCCGTTGGCGTGCCACTGGAGCACAACCTTTCCCGTTGGAGTGCCAACGTAGCACAACTTTTCCCGTTGGCATGCCACAGGAGCACACACCTTTTCCCATTGGAGTGCCACCGTAGCACACCTTTTCCCGCTGGCGTGCCACCGGAGCACACCCATTTCCCGTTCGCGGTGCCACAGGAGCACACCCTTTTCCCACGACGTGCCTTCGGAGCACACACTTTCCCGTTGCGTGCCTCTGGAGCACACACTTTCCAGTTAACGTGCCAACGGAGCACAGCCTTTTCGCATTTGCGTGCCACCGGAGCACAACCTTTCTTGTTGGCGTGCCACCGGAGCACACCCTTTTCCCGTTGGCGTGCCACCGGAGCACAACCTTTTCCTATTGGCGTGCCACCGGAGCACACCTTTTCCCTTTGGAGTGCCACCAGAGCACATCCTTCCGTTGGCGTGCCACCGGAGCACAACCTTTCCCATTGGAGTGCCTCCGTAGCACACCTTTTTCCCCGTGGCCACTTGGCCCACCGAAGCACAACCTTTCCCTTGGAGTGCCACCGTAGCACACCTTTTCCCGTTGGCTTGCCACCGGAGCACACACTTTCCCGTTGGTTGCCACCGAGCACACCTTTTCCTATTGCCGTGCCACCGGAGCACACCTTTTCCCGTTGAAGTGCCACTGAAGCACACACTTTCCCATTGGCGTGCCATCGGAGCACACACTTTCCCGTTGGCGTGCCTCTGGAGCACACACTTTCCCGTTAACGTGCCAACAGAGCAAAGCCTTTTCGCATTTGCGTGCCACCGGAGCACAACCTTTCTTCTTGGCGTGCCACCGGAGCACACCCTTTCCCGTTGGCGTGCCACCGGAGCACAACCTTTCCCGTTGGAGTGCCTCCGTAGCACACCTTTTCCCATTGGCATGCCACTGGAGCACACCCTGTTCCCGTTGGAGTGCCACCATAGCACACTTTTTCCCGTTGGCTTGCCACCGGAGCACACACTTTCCCGTTGGCGTGCCACCGGAGCACACCCTTTTCCTATTGGCGTGCCACCGGAGCACACCTTTTCCTGTTGGAGTGTCACCGGAGCACACCCTTTCCCGTTGGCGTGCCACCGGAGCACAACCTTTCCCGTTGGAGTGCCACCGTAGCACTTTTCCCGTTGGCATGCCACCGGAGCACACCCTATTCCCGTTGGAGTGTCACCGTAGCACACCTTTTCCCGTTGGCGTGCCACCGGAGCACACCAATTCCCGTTCGCGTGCCACAGGAGCACACCCTTTCCCGTTGGTGTGCCACCGGAGCACACCCTTTTCCCGTTGGCGTGCCACCGGAGCACACCTTTTCCCGTTGGCGTGTCACCGGAGCACATCTTTTCCCATTGGCATGCCACCAGAGCAAACCCTTTTCCTGTTGGCATACCACCGGAGCACACCCTTTTCCTGTTGGAGTGCCACCTTAGCACACCTTTTCCCGTTGGCGTGTCACCGGAGCACACCCTTTTCCCGTTGGAGTGCCACCGTAGCACACCTTTTCTCCCGTTGGCGTGCCACCGGAGCACACCCATTCCCGTTCGTGCGCCACAGGAGCACACCCTTTCCCGTTGGCGTGCCACCAGAGCACACACTTTCCGTGCTCCACGAGCACCTCCGTAGTCCAACGGAGCACAGACGTTTCCCGTTGGCATGCCACTGGAGCACACCCTTTTCCCGTTGGAGTGCCACAGTAGCACACCTTTTCCCGTTGGCGTGCCACCGGAGCACACCCACTCCCGTTCGCGCGCCACAGAAGCACAGCCTTTCCCGTTGGCGTGCCACCGGAGCACACACTTTCCCGTTGGCGTGCCACTGGAGCACAACCTTTTCCCATTGGCGTGCCACCAGAGCACATCTTTTCCCATTGGTATGCCACCGGAGCACACCCTTTTCCCGTTGGAGTGCCACCGTAGCACACCTTTTCCCGTTGGCGTGTCACCGGAGCACACCTATTTCCCGTTGGAGTGCCACCGTAGCACACCTTTTCCCGTTGGTGTGCCACCGGAGCACACCCATTCCCGTTCGCAGCGCCACAGGAGCACACCCTTTCCCGTTGGCGTGCCACCGGAGCACACACTTTCCCGTTGACGTGCCAACGGAGCACAGCCTTTTCTCGTTGGCGTGCCACCGGAGCACAACCTTTCTTGTTGGCGTGCCACCGGAGCACACCCTTTCCCGTTGGCGTGCCAACGGAGCACACCCTGTTCCCATTGGTGTGCCACCGGAGCACACCCTTTCCTGTTGGGTGTGCCACCGGAGCACACTTTCCCATTGGCGTGCTACCGGTGCACACCATTTCCCGTTGGCCCGCCACAAGGGCCCAATTCTTGGCCTTTTTGCTTACCTCTGGAGGCACCCGTTTTGGGCTTTCCAGCCTGACACCGGGGTGCTTTCTGGCCTGTTTGTCTACCACCGGGGCACCCATCTTGGGCATTTAATTCTGCCACCAGGGTGCATTCTCTGACCTTTTTATTTACCAGCAGGGTGATCATCTTGGGCTTTTTCAACTTCCACTGGGTTTCATTCTATCGCCTACCACCAGTGCGCCCATCTTGGGCTTTTTACCCCATCAACGGGGTACACACTCTTGCCCTTTTGCTTACCACCGGTACACCCACCTTGGGCTTTTTTGCCAGCCACCAGGGTGCATTGTCTGACCTTTTTATTTACCAGCACAGAGGCCATCTTGTGCTTTATCGCCAGCCACCTGGGTGCACTTATTGGCCTTATTGCCTACCACCGGGGTAGCCTTCTTGGGCTATTTATTCTGCCATTTAATCAGCCACACCTAGCCCTCCATTTAATGTAACAGGCCCCACATAGATTTCCTTAGAATATAAAGAGACTCACTTAGCCCACCATTTAATAGGAATCCTACATAGCTGTCCATTCAATATAATGGGTCCCACAAAAGCCCTCCATTTAATAAAATGGTCCCCATGTAGCTCTTCAATCAATTTAATGAATTCCACAAAAGACTCAATTTAATATAGTGGGACCTGCATAGCACTCTATCATAATGGGACCCACAAAGGCTTCTATTTAATATATTGGGCTCCCTATAGCCCTAAATTCAAAATAATGAGCCTCACATAGCCTTTCATTTAATATGATGGGCCCTAAATAGAAGTTCATGTAATATAACGGGCCCCACACAGCACCCATTTAATATAAGGGGTCACATATAGGACTCCATTTATTATAATAATAATAATAGTAATAATGCGCCTTACATAAACTTCCATTTAATATGTGGGCGCTCATAGTCCTACATTCAATATAATGTGAGTCCCACAGAACATTTCATGTAATATAATGGGCCCCACATAGCCTTCCATTTCATACATGGGCACACCCTTTTCCATTGGAATGCCACCGGAGCACACCCTTTTCCCGTTGGCGTGTCACCGGAGCACACCCTTTTCCCATTGGAGTGCCACGGAGTACACCTTTTCCCGTTGGAGTGTCACCGGAGCACATCTTTTCCCATTGGAGTGCCACCGGAGCACACCTTTTCCCGTTGGCGTGCCACCGGAACAAACCCTTTTCCCACTGGAGTGCCACCGTAGCACACCTTTTCCCATTGGCGTGTCACTGGAGCACATCTTTTCTCATTGGCGTGCCACCGGAGCACACCCATTCCCGTTGGCGCGCCACAGGAGCACACCCTTTCCCGTTGGCATGCCACCGGAGCACACCCTTTTCTCGTTGGGAGTGCCACCGTAGCACACCTTTTCCCGTTCGCGCGCCACAGGAGCACACCCTTTCCCGTTGGCGTGCCACCGGAGCACACACTTTCCCGTTGGCATGCCACCGGAGCACACACTTTTCCGTTAACGTGCCAAAGGAGCACAGCCTTTTCCCGTTGGCATGCCACCGGAGCACACCCTTTTGTCGTTGGAGTGCCACCGTAGCACACCTTTTCTCGCTGGCGTGCCACCGGAGCACAACCTTTCTTGTTGGCGTGCCACCGGACCACAACCTTTCCCATTGGCGTGCCACCGGAGCACACCTTTTCCCGTTGGCGTGTCACTGGAGCACATCTTTTCCCATTGGAGTGGCACCGTAGCACACCCTTTCCCGTTGGCGTGCCACCGAAGCACACCCATTCCCATTCACGAGCCACAGGAGCACACACTTTCCCGTTGGCGTGCCACCGGAGCACACCCTTTCCCGTTGGCGTGCCACCGGAGCACACCTTTCCCGTTGGCGTGCCACCGGAGCACAACCTTTCTTGTTGGCGTGCCACCGGAGCACACCCTTTCCCGTTGGAGTGCCACCGTAGCACACCTTTTCCAGTTGGCGTGCCACCGGAGCACACCCATTCCCATTCGCGCGCCACAGGAGCACACCCTTTCCCGTTGGCGTGCCACTGGAGCACACACTTTTTCCGTTGGAGTGCCACCATAGCACACCTATTCCCGTTGGCGTGTCACCGGAGCACACCCTTTTCCCGTTGGAGTGCCACCGTAGCACACCTTTTCCCGTTGGCGTGCCACCGGAGCACACCCATTGCAGTTCGCACGCCACAGGAGCACACCCTTTCCCATTGGCGTGCCACCGGAGCACACTTTCCCGTTGACGTGCCAACGGAGGACAGCCTTTTCGCGTTGGCGTGCCACCGGAGCACAACCTTTATTGTTGGCGTGCCACCGGAGCACACCCTTTCCCGTTGGCGTGCCACCGGAGCACAACCTTTCCCGTTGGAGTTCCACCGTAGCACACCTTTTCCCTTGGCATGCCACCGGAGCACACCCTTTTCCCGTTGGAGTGCCACCGTAGCACACCTTTTCCCATTGGTGTGCCCCCGGAGCACACCCATTCCCGTTCGCACGCCACAGGAGCACACCCTTTCCCGTAGGCGTGCCACCGGAGCACACACTTTCCCGTTGGCGTGCCAACGGAGCACACACTTTCTCGTTAACGTGCCAACGGAGCACAGCCTTTTCGCATTTGCGTGCCACCGGAGCACAACCTTTCTTGTTGGCGTGCCACCGGAGCACACCCTTTCCCGTTGGCGTGCCACCGGAGCACAACCTTTTCCTATTGGCGTGCCACCGGAGCACACCTTTTCCCTTTGGACTGCCACCGGAGCACACCCTTTCCCATTGGCGTGCCACCGGAGCACAACCTTTCCCGTTGGAGTGCCTCCGTAGCACACCTTTTTCCGTGTGCATGCCACCGGAGCACACATTTTCCCATTGGCGTGCCACCGGAGCACAACCTTTCCCGTTGGAGTGCCACCGTAGCACACCTTTTCCCATTGGCTTGCCACCGGAGCACACACTTTCCCGTTGGTGTGCCACCGGAGCACACCCTTTTCCTATTGGCGTGCCACCGGAGCACACCTTTTCCCGTTGAAGTGCCACCGGAGCACACACTTTCCCGTTGGCGTGCCATCGGAGCACACACTTTCCCGTTGGCGTGCCACTGGAGCACAACCTTTCCCGTTGGAGTGCCAACGTAGCACAACTTTTCCCTTGGCATGCCACAGGAGCACACCCTTTTCCCATTGGAGTGCCACCGTAGCACACCTTTTCCCGCTGGCGTGCCACCGGAGCACACCCATTCCCGTTCGCGTGCCACAGGAGCACACCCTTTCCCAACGACGTGCCTTCGGAGCACACACTTTCCCGTTTGCGTGCCTCTGGAGCACACACTTTCCAGTTAACGTGCCAACGAGCACAGCCTTTTCGCATTTGCGTGCCACCGGAGCACAACCTTTCTTGTTGGCGTGCCACCGGAGCACACCCTTTCCCGTTGGCGTGCCACCGGAGCACTACCTTTTCCTATTGGCGTGCCACCGGAGCACACCTTTTCCCTTTGGAGTGCCACCAGAGCACATCCTTTCCCGTTGGCGTGCCACCGGAGCACAACCTTTCCCATTGGAGTGCCTCCGTAGCACACCTTTTTCCCGTTGGCATGCCACCGGAGCACACACTTTCCCGTTGGCATGCCACCGAAGCACAACCTTTCCCGTTGGAGTGCCACCGTAGCACACCTTTTCCCGTTGGCTTGCCACCGGAGCACACACTTTCCCGTTGGTGTGCCACCGGAGCACACCCTTTTCCTATTGCCGTGCCACCGGAGCACACCTTTTCCCGTTGAAGTGCCACTGAAGCACACACTTTCCCATTGGCGTGCCATCGGAGCACACACTTTCCCGTTGGCGTGCCTCTGGAGCACACACTTTCCCGTTAACGTGCCAACAGAGCAAAGCCTTTCGCATTTGCGTGCCACCGGAGCACAACCTTTCTTCTTGGCGTGCCACCGGAGCACACCTTTCCCGTTGGCGTGCCACCGGAGCACAACCTTTCCCGTTGGAGTGCCTCCGTAGCACACCTTTTCCCATTGGCATGCCACTGGAGCACACCCTGTTCCCGTTGGATGCCACCATAGCACACTTTTTCCCGTTGGCTTGCCACCGGAGCACACACTTTCCCGTTGGCGTGCCACCGGAGCACACCCTTTTCCTATTGGCGTGCCACCGAGCACACCTTTCCTATTGGCGTGCCACCGGAGCACACCTTTTCCTGTTGGAGTGTCACCGGAGCACACCCTTTCCCGTTGGCGTGCCACCGGAGCACAACCTTTCCCGTTGGAGTGCCACCGTAGCACTTTTCCCGTTGGCATGCCACCGGAGCACACCCTATTCCCGTTGGAGTGTCACCATAGCACACCTTTTCCCGTTGGCGTGCCACCGGAGCACACCAATTCCCGTTCGCGTGCCACAGGAGCACACCCTTTCCCGTTGGTGTGCCACCGGAGCACACCCTTTTCCCGTTGGCGTGCCACCGGAGCACACCTTTTCCCGTTGGCGTGTCACCGGAGCACATCTTTTCCCATTGGCATGCCACCAGAGCAAACCCTTTTCCTGTTGGCATACCACCGGAGCACACCCTTTTCCTGTTGGAGTGCCACCTTAGCACACCTTTTCCCGTTGGCGTGTCACCGAGCACACCCTTTTCCCGTTGGAGTGCCACCGTAGCACACCTTTTCCCGTTGGCGTGCCACCGGAGCACACCCATTCCCGTTCGTGCGCCACAGGAGCACACCCTTTCCCGTTGGCGTGCCACCAGAGCACACACTTCTTCCGTTCACCGTAGCCACCAACGGCAACGCACAGCCGTTTCCCGTTGGCATGCCACTGGAGCACACCCTTTTTCCCGTTGGAGTGCCACAGTAGCACACCTTTTCCCGTTGGCGTGCCACCGGAGCACACCCACTCCCGTTCGCAGCGCGCCACAGAAGCACAGCCTTTCCCGTTGGCGTGCCACCGGAGCACACACTTTCCCGTTGGCGTGCCACTGGAGCACAACCTTTTCCCATTGGCGTGCCACCAGAGCACATCTTTTCCCATTGGTATGCCACCGGAGCACACCCTTTTCCCGTTGGAGTGCCACCGTAGCACACCTTTTCCCGTTGGCGTGTCACCGGAGCACACCTATTTCCCGTTGGAGTGCCACCGTAGCACACCTTTTCCCGTTGGTGTGCCACCGGAGCACACCCATTCCCGTTCGCGCGCCACAGGAGCACACCCTTTCCCGTTGGCGTGCCACCGGAGCACACACTTTCCCGTTGACGTGCCAACGGAGCACAGCCTTTTCTCGTTGGCGTGCCACCGGAGCACAACCTTTCTTGTTGGCGTGCCACCGGAGCACACCCTTTCCCGCTGGCGTGCCAACGGAGCACACCCTGTTCCCATTGGTGTGCCACCGGAGCACACCCTTTCCTGTTGGGTGTGCCACCGGAGCACACTTTCCCATTGGCGTGCTACCGGTGCACACCATTTCCCGTTGGCCCGCCACAAGGGCCCAATTCTTGGCCTTTTTGCTTACCTCTGGAGGCACCCGTTTTGGGCTTTCCAGCCTGACACCGGGGTGCTTTCTGGCCTGTTTGTCTACCACCGGGGCACCCATCTTGGGCATTTAATTCTGCCACCAGGGTGCATTCTCTGACCTTTTTATTTACCAGCAGGGTGATCATCTTGGGCTTTTTCAACTTCCACTGGGTTTCATTCTATCGCCTACCACCAGTGCGCCCATCTTGGGCTTTTTACCCCATCAACGGGGTACACACTCTTGCCCTTTTGCTTACCACCGGTACACCCACCTTGGGCTTTTTTGCCAGCCACCAGGGTGCATTGTCTGACCTTTTTATTTACCAGCACAGAGGCCATCTTGTGCTTTATCGCCAGCCACCTGGGTGCACTTATTGGCCTTATTGCCTACCACCGGGGTAGCCTTCTTGGGCTATTTATTCTGCCATTTAATCAGCCACACCTAGCCCTCCATTTAATGTAACAGGCCCCACATAGATTTCCTTAGAATATAAAGAGACTCACTTAGCCCACCATTTAATAGGAATCCTACATAGCTGTCCATTCAATATAATGGGTCCCACAAAAGCCCTCCATTTAATAAAATGGTCCCCATGTAGCTCTTCAATCAATTTAATGAATTCCACAAAAGACTCAATTTAATATAGTGGGACCTGCATAGCACTCTATCATAATGGGACCCACAAAGGCTTCTATTTAATATATTGGGCTCCCTATAGCCCTAAATTCAAAATAATGAGCCTCACATAGCCTTTCATTTAATATGATGGGCCCTAAATAGAAGTTCATGTAATATAACGGGCCCCACACAGCACCCATTTAATATAAGGGGTCACATATAGGACTCCATTTATTATAATAATAATAATAGTAATAATGCGCCTTACATAAACTTCCATTTAATATGTGGGCGCTCATAGTCCTACATTCAATATAATGTGAGTCCCACAGAACATTTCATGTAATATAATGGGCCCCACATAGCCTTCCATTTCATACATGGGCACACCCTTTTCCCATTGGAATGCCACCGGAGCACACCCTTTTCCCGTTGGCGTGTCACCGGAGCACACCCTTTTCCCATTGGAGTGCCACGGAGTACACCTTTTCCCGTTGGAGTGTCACCGGAGCACATCTTTTCCCATTGGAGTGCCACCGGAGCACACCTTTTCCCGTTGGCGTGCCACCGGAACAAACCCTTTTCCCACTGGAGTGCCACCGTAGCACACCTTTTCCCATTGGCGTGTCACTGGAGCACATCTTTTCTCATTGGCGTGCCACCGGAGCACACCCATTCCCGTTGGCGCGCCACAGGAGCACACCCTTTCCCGTTGGCATGCTACCGGAGCGCAGCCTTTTCCCGTTGGCGTGCCAACTGAGAGCACAGCCTGTTCGCGTTAGCATGCCAATGGAGCACAGCCTGTTCGCGTTGGCGTGCCACCGGAGCACACCCCTTTCCCGTTGGCATGCCACCGGAGCACACCCTTTCCTGTTGGTGTGCCACCGCAGCACACCCTTTCCCGTTGGAGTGCTACCGTAGCCAGGGTCGGCTCCAGGTTTTTATGGGCCACGGGCGAAAGAGTCTCAGTGGGCCCCTTTAACACAGACCACGATTCATGATGCACAGATACTGCAGAGAAATATGGGTATAGTACAATGCCAAACACTTCTCTTCTTCCAGTACATGAGTGATATCTATTGTAAATTCTACAATAGCTCAGAAACCGCCAAATCCTCACAGCGCACAGTACAGACTGGACAGTGCAGTCCTCCATACAATATTATGGGCACCACATAGTCCTCCATACAGTATTATGGGCCAAATATAATGCTCTATAAAGAATATTGGACCCCAAATAATGCTCCATACAGGATACTGGTCCCCATATAATGCTCCATACAAAATATGGAGCTCTCCTCTGCACTGTGCTGCGTTCTACTCTGTTACGGCTCAGGAAAGGGCGCTGTGGAAAGACTCCCCATCATCATCATCGCCTCCCCATCATCATCGTTGCCTCCCCATCATCATCGTTGCCTCCCCATCATCATCATTGCCTCCCCATCATCATTGCCTCCCCATCATCTCATTGCCTCCCCATCATTATCACCATTGCCTCCCCATCATCATCATCATTGCCTCTGGCTCCTCACCACCATCACTGCCTCTCTCCACCACCATCGCACATACAGCACCACACACAGACAGCACCGCAGCACTCTCTCACACACAGACACACACAAACAGATACACACCTCACATCTCACCTGTCCGGCGTCCGCGCTCTCTGCCACAGCCGGCCGCTGAATGATGACGTCATTCAGCGGCGCTGCTGTCAGAGGAAGCGCGGGCGCCCTGCAGAGGGAGCCTGGAGCTGCGGATTGCGGAGGCACGGGGAGAGGTGAGTATTGTGCCGGGCCGGCTGCTGGGGCCCTGAGCAAGCGAGGGGGGCCCAGTGGCGGCGCTGGCATCGCTCTCCTCCGCTGATGGGTGGCGGAGTGGCTGACAGAGAGTGGGCCCCCCCGCCTGCTCAGGGCCCCGGCCCCGGGTGCTGACGCCGACCCTGTATACAGGTCCCATTATATTAAATTGAGTTCTTTGTGGAACTCATTAAATTGATTGGAGAGCTACATGGGGACCATTTTATTAAATGGAGGGCTATTGTGGGACCCATTATATTGAATGGAGAGCTATGTAGGATTCCTATTAAATGGTGGGCTAAGTGAGTCTCTTTATATTCTAAGGAAATCTATGTGGGGCCTGGTACATTAAATGGAGGGCTAGGTGTGGCTGATTAAATGGCAGAATAAATAGCCCAAGAAGGATACCCTGGTGGTAGGCAATAAGACCAATGAGTGCACCCTGGAGGCAGGTGAAAAAGCCCAAGATGGCCTCCGTGCTGGTAAATAAAAAGGTCAGAGAATGCACCCTGGTGGCAGGCAAAAAAGCCCAAGGTGGGTGTACCGGTGGTAAGCAAAAGGGCAAGAGTGTGTACCCCGGTGATGGGGTAAAAAGCCCAAGATGGGCGCACTGGTGGTAGGCGAATGAATGAGCCCCAGTGGAAGTCGAAAAAGCCCAAGATGGGCACCCCGCTGGTAAATAAAAAGGTCAGAGAATGCACCCCGGTGGCAGAATTAAATGCCCAAGATGGGTGCCCTTGTGGTAGGCAAACAAGCCAGAGAGCACCCCGGTGTCAGGCTGAAAAGCCCAAAACGGGCGACTCCGCTGGTAAGCAAAAAGGCCAAGTATTGCGCCCTTCTGGTGGGCCAACGCCCCGGTGGCAGAATGAAAAGCCCAAGATGGGTGCCCTGGTGGTAGACAAACAGGCCAGATATCTCCCCGGTGGCAGGATAAAAGCCCAAGATCGGCGCCCCCCCGGTGGTAGGCAAACAGGCCAGAGAGCACCTAAGTGTCAGGCTGAAAAGCCCAAAACGGGAGCTTCCGATAGTAAGCAAAAAGGCCAAGTATTGGGCCCATATGGCGAGCCAATTCCCTGGTGGCAGGGTAAAAGCCCAAGACGAGCGCCATGCTGGTAAAAAAAAAGGTCACAGAATGCACCCCGGTGGTGGAATGAAAAGCTCAAGATGGTTGCCTTGGTCTTGGTGGTAGGCAAACAGGCCAGAGAGCACGACGATGTCAGGCTGAAAAGCCCAAAACGGGCGCCTCCGTTGGTAAGAAAAAGGCCAAGTATTGGGCCCTTCTGGTGGGCCAACACCCGGAGTCAGAATGAAAAGCCCAAGATGGGTGCCCCGGTTGTAAGGCAAACAGTCCAGGGAGCACCCCGAAGTCAGGCTGAAAGGTCCAAAACGGGCGCCTCCGGTGGTAAGCAAAAAGGCCAAGTATTGGGCCCTTCTGGCAGGCCAACACCCTGGTGGCAGAATGAAAAGACCAAGATGGGTGCCCCAGTGGTAGGCAAACAGGCCAGAGAGCACCCCGGTGTCAGGCTGAAAAGCCCAAATCGGGCACCTTTGGTGGTAAGCAAAAAGGCCAAGTATTGGGCCCTTCTGGCGAGCCAACGCCCCGGTGGCAGAGTGAAAAGCCCAAGATAGATGCCCCTGTGGTAGGCAAACAGGCCAGGGAGCACCCCGATGTCAGGCTGAAAGGCCCAAAACGGGCGCCTCCGGTGGTAAGCAAAAAGGCCAAGTATTGGGCCCTTCTGGCGGGCCAACACCCTGATGGCAAAATGAAAAGCCCAAGATGGGTGCTATTGGGCCATTCTGATGGGCCAACGCCCCCGGAGGCGAAATGAAAAGCCCAAGATGGGTGCCCCGGTGGTAGGCAAACAGGCCAGAGAGCTCCCCGTGTCAGGCTGAAAAGCCCAAAACTGGCGCCTCCGGTGGTAAGCAAAATGGCCAAGTATTGGGCCCTTCTGGTGAGCCAATGCCCCGGTGGCAGAATAAAAGCCCAAAATTGCTGCCCTGGTGGTAGGCAAACAGGCCAGATAGCTCCCCGGTGGCAGGATAAAAAGCCAAAGATCGGTGTCCCGGTGGTAAGCAAAAGGGCCAGAGCGTGTATCCCAGTGGTAGGGTAAAAGGCCCAACAGGGCATTATGCTGGCAAATAGAAAGGTCAGAGAATACACCCCAGAGTCAGAATGAAAAGTGTTGTGAATGGGTTTGAGATGAGTTCTAAGCAGAGGCTCCCTCTGGTGGTTACAAGCGGTACTAGTGAAGATTGTGAGGACTGGGAATCAGGTGTTACTGACTGGTCTTATATAAGGGAGTCATTTTCCCATCAGGGTTGCCGGTGATCAATTGTTCTGGACTGAATCCTTCATTCCAGTTTCCCTTGTAGCCTGCTGTTTCGTGTCTGAATCTCCTGCTACCAGATAAGATTTTTTCTTCTTTTGTGTTATTGCTATATTTTTGCATTTTGTCTTGCACTTCTTTGGGGGCCTTCTGGGTCCCCTCCGGGGGCTTCTGCCTTCTCAGTTTAGTTCAGCCACTGAGTTTTGTTCTTTTGCTTTTTCCAGTTTTTTCAGTGGCTGCTGTTTTGATTTTGTTACACCAGAGAGCTAATTTAGGTGGTAGAGGTCGTGTGATCTCAGGTGATTTTGAAATTAGTAGAGTTGGTGTTTTTCAGGGTTTTCTGGGATTGCAGTAAGTACCCTTCCTGTCCTTTTCTTTTTAGATAGTTTGGGCCCCAGCGTTTGCTCATTCTATTTTCTTTCTGTGTCAGTATTTCCTCTTGTCTAACCGCCATTACATGTTTGGGGGCTTTCTATTATCTTTGGGGTTCTGCTCCGGGGCAGATAGCTTTCCTATATCTGTCTTTAGGTGTAGTTAGTTTCTCGGGCTGTGACGAGGCGTCTAGGACCAACGTAGGAACGCTCCACGGCTGCCTCTAGTTGTGGTGGTTAGTCAGGGTACTGCAATCCCATAGATTCCAACTGCTCTGGTGTATTGCCTTTTTTTTTACCTGCACTCCTCAGCTACCGAAACATAACAGTATCACCGGCCAATAGAAAATTGTATGGTACTCACAGAAGGGAAAAAATATTGTGATAGAAAAAAAGGTTGTCAGAGTTGTCAGAGATATTTTTCTGTTTGTTGCATTTTTTTCCCTCTGTATCTCTGGGTGCTGGGGAGGATCTTTTCTCCCAATGGAGTTTGCACAGTTGTCTGGCCGTGTGGATCAGCTTGCCACTGAGGTTCAGAGTATTGCTGCATATCTTGCTAGGTTGCCTGTTGTGGAACCTAGGATCCCCATGCCAGATTTGTTTTTAGGGGATCGAGCTAAGTTTCAGAATTTCAAAAATAATTGTAAATTGTTTTTTGCCTTAAAATCTAAGTCCTCAGGAAACGCAGCGCAGCAGGTTCAAATTATCATCTCTCTCCTGCGCGGCGATCCTCAGGATTGGGCTTTTTCCCTGATACCTGGGGATCCTGTTTTGAGTGATGTTGATGCGTTTTTTCAGGCTTTGGGGTTATTGTACGATGAGCCTAATGTCACTGATCAAGCTGAAAAAGCCTTGTTGGCATTAAATCAGGGGCTTGATGACGCTGAGTTATACTGTCAGAGATTCCGTAGGTGGGCAGTCCTGACCAAATGGAATGACGACGCTTTGGCGGCCCTTTTCCGGAAGGGTCTGTCAGATAATGTAAAGGATGTTATGGTGGGATTCCCTGTCCCCTCTGGTCTCAATGATTCTATGTCATTAGCGATTCAAATTGACAGACGTTTGCGTGAGCGGAGAAGTATGCGTGGAGTGGTGTTGCCTTGTGAACCAGCTCCTGAAACCATGCAGTGTGATAGAGTGGTGTCTGGGGCACAGCGTCATGAGTTTCGAAAGCGCAATGGGTTATGTTTCTACTGTGGTGATGCCTCTCATGCTATTTCAGTCTGCCCTAAGCGGGGAAGACGTTTTGCACGCTCAGTTGTCTTGGGTAGTGTTCAGACTAAGTTTTTATTAACTGTCACTCTGATATGCTCTCTGTCCTCATTTTCTGCTCAGGCTTTCGTTGATTCTGGAGCAGCTATTAACCTGATGGATTATGATTTTGCTAAACGTTGTGGGTTCCCTTGATACCCCTACAGAAGTCTATTCCCCTACTGGGGATCGATTCTACCCCTTTGGCTGAGAATAAACCCCAGTTTTCTACTCAGGTGATAATGAGGGTTGAACCTGATCACCAGGAGTGCTGCAAATTTTTGGTTCTATATAATCTGCATGACATTATCGTGCTGGGTTTCCCTTGGTTACAGTCTCATAATCCTGTTTTGGATTGGAAGTCTGTGTCTGTGGCCAGTTGGGGCTGCCAATGTGTTAATACCAACACTCCTGTTTTTTCTGCCTCCCCCAGGCTCAGGATGTTCCTGACTTTTTGTTTGATTTTTCTGATGTGTTTAGCGAAAGTAAATCTGCATCCTTGCCTCCCCATAGGAGCTATGACTGCGCTATTGAATTAGTGCCGGGTAGTAAATTCCCTAAAGGTCGCCTTTTTAACTTGTCTGTACCTGAACATGACGCTATGCGGTCTTATATCAAGGAATCTTTGGAGAAGGGTCATATCAGACCATCCTCTTCACCCTTAGGTGCCGGTTTTTCTTTGTGGCCAAAAAAGATGGTTCATTAAGGCCGTGTATTGATTATCGTCTTTTGAACAATATTACTGTGAAATATCAATACCCGTTACCCTTGATTTCTGACCTGTTTTCCAGGGTGAAAAACGCTACTTGGTTTACCAAGCTTGACCTCAGGGGGGCGTATAACCTTATTCGCATTAAGCACGGGGATGAATGGAAGACGGCATTCAATACCCCTGAAGGGCATTTTGAGTACCTAGTGATGCCTTTGGGCTCACTAATGCTCCTTCCGTCTTCCAGTCCTTCATGAATGACATTTTCAGGGATTTTGTGGACAAATTTCTGATTGTTTATTTGGATGATATCTTGATTTTTTTCTAATGACTGGGACTCTCATGTGAAACATGTTCGAACTGTGTTCCAGATTTTGAGAAAGAATGCTCTGTATGTGAAGGGATCAAAGTGTCTTTTTGGCGTACAGAGGATCTCATTTCTGGGATTCATTTTGTCCCCATCTGTTATTGAAATGGACCCGGTCAAGGTTCAAGCCATCTGTGATTGGGTCCAACCTACTTCATTAAAGGCTCTTCAGAGATTTTTGGGTTTTGCCAATTTTTATCGTAAATTTATTGGTAATTTCTCGGTTATTGTTAAACCATTAACTGATTTGACCAGAAAGGGTTCTGATGTGGTGAATTGGCCTCCTGAGGCAGTCTCTGCATTTCAGGAACTTAAGCAGAGATTCACTTCTGCTCCTGTTCTACGGCAGCCTGATGTTTCTCTGCCATTTCAGGTGGAGGTTGATGCCTCTGAAATTGGGGCAGGTGCCGTTTTGTCCCAAAAAGATCCAGAGACCTCTAAAAGTAACCCTTGTGCCTTTTTCTCTCGAAAATTTTCTCCTACTGAACGTAATTATGACGTGGGTAATCGGGAGTTATTGGCCATGAAGTGGGCTTTTGAAGAGTGGAGACATTGGCTGGAGGGAGCCAAACATCAGGTGGTGGTCCTTACGGACCATAAGAATCTGGTCTATCTGGAATCTGCCAAGCGACTCAATCCTAGACAGGCCAGGTGGGCCTTGTTTTTCACACGTTTTAATTTTGTGGTTTCCTTTCTTCCTGGCACTAAGAATGTTAAGGCGGATGCCCTCTCGAGGAGTTTCCTTGCGGACTCTCCTGAGTTATCTGATCCTTCTGTTATTTTGAAAGAGGGTGTAGTTCTTTCCGCCATCTCGCCCAATTTGAGACTTGCTCTGGAGGGTGTCAGGAGGATAGGCCCGAGCGCTGCCCTGTTGGAAAATTGTTTGTCCCGGACCAATGGAAAAAGAGTGTGATGTCTGAGATTCATTGTTCCGCATTGGCTGGGCATCCCGGAATTTTTGGTACCAGAGACTTGGTTAGTCGGTCCTTTTGGTGGCCTACCTTGTCTCGTGATGTCAGGGAATTTGTGCAGTCCTGCGGGACTTGCTCTCGCTCCAAGCCTTGCTCTCGCTCTAGTTGTTTGTTGATGCCATTGCCTGTGCCCAAGAGACCATGGACCCATATCTCTATGGATTTCATTTCCGATCTTCCTGTTTCTCAGAGAATGACCACCATCTGGGTAATTTGTGATAGGTTTTCCAAAATGATACATCTTGTGCCATTACCTAAGTTGCCTTCCTCCTCTGAATTGGTGCCGTTGTTCCTTCAGCACGTGGTTCGTTTACACGGCATTCCTGAGAACATTGTGTCTGACAGAGGAGTCCAGTTTGTTTCCAAATTTTGGAGGACTTTTTGTTCTAAACTGGGTGTTCAATTGTCTTTCTCCTCGGCATTTCATCCTCAGACCAATGGTCAAACTGAGAGAACAAACCAGACATTGGAGACTTATCTTAGATGCTTTGTGTCTGCTGATCAGGATGACTGGGTCTCTTTTTTGCCTTTGGCTGAGTTTGCTCTTAATAATAGGGCTAGCTCTGCCACTTTGATGTCTCCGTTTTTCTGTAATTCTGGGTTTCACCCTCGATTTTCTTCAGGACAGACGGAGGCTTCTGTCTGTCCAGGTGTTGACTCTGTTGTGGAGCGTATGCAACAGATTTGGGACCAGGTAGTGGAGAGGTTGTCCCTCTCTCAGGAGAAGGCCCAGCGGTTTGCTAACCGGCATAGGACTGATGGTCCTCGGTTTAAAGTGGGGGACTTGGTCTGGTTGTCCTCAAAGAATATTCCTATGAGAGTAGCATCTCCTAAATTTAAGCCTAGGTTCATTGGACCTTATAAGATCATGGAGATTATTAATCCTGTTTCTTTTCGTTTGCTTCTTCCAGGGACATTTAAGATCCATAACGTGTTCCACAAGTCCTTGTTGAAGAGGTTTGTTGAGCCAGTGGTTCCTGCTGCTGTGCCTCCTGACCCTGTTTTGGTTGAGGGCAATCTGGAGTATGTGGTTGAGAAAATATTGGATTCTCGTTTTTCTAGACGGAAACTCCAGTATTTGGTTAAATGGAGAGGTTATGGTCAGGAAGACAATTCTTGGGTGTTTGCTTCGGACATCCATGCTAGGAGACTTATCCATGCGTATCATAGAACTCATCCTGACCGACCTGGTTGCTCAAATGAGGGTTTGGTGACCCCTCCTCAAGGGGGGGGTACTGTTGTGAATGGGTTTGAGATGAGTTCTGAGCAGAGGCTCCCTCTGGTGGTTACAAGCGGTACTAGTGAAGATTGTGAGGACTGGGAATCAGGTGTTACTGACTGGTCTTATATAAGGGAGTCATTTTCCCATCAGGGTTGCCGGTGATCAATTGTTCTGGTCTGAATCCTTCATTCCAGTTTCCCTTGTAGCCTGCTGTTTCGTGTCTGCATCTCCTGCTACCAGATAAGATTTTTTCTTCTTTTGTGTTATTGCTATATTTTTGCATTTTGTCTTGCACTTCTTTGGGGGCCTTCTGGGTCCCCTCCGGGGGCTTCTGCCTTCTCAGTTTAGTTCAGCCACTGAGTTTTGTTCTTTTGCTTTTTCCAGTTTTTTCAGTGGCTGCTGTTTTGATTTTGTTACACCAGAGAGCTAATTTAGGTGGTAGAGGTCGTGTGATCTCAGGTGATTTTGAAATTAGTAGAGTTGGTGTTTTTCAGGGTTTTCTGGGATTGCAGTAAGTACCCTTCCTGTCCTTTTCTTTTTAGATAGTTTGGGCCCCAGCGTTTGCTCATTCTATTTTCTTTCTGTGTCAGTATTTCCTCTTGTCTAACCGCCATTACATGTTTGGGGGCTTTCTATTATCTTTGGGGTTCTGCTCCAGGGCAGATAGCTTTCCTATATCTGTCTTTAGGTGTAGTTAGTTTCTCGGGCTGTGACGAGGCGTCTAGTACCAACGTAGGAACGCTCCACGGCTGCCTCTAGTTGTGGTGGTTAGTCAGGGTACTGCAATCCCATAGATTCCAACTGCTCTGGTGTATTGCCTTTTTTTTTACCTGCACTCCTCAGCTACCGAAACATAACAGAAAAGCCCAAGATGGGTGCCCCGGTGGTAGGCAAACAGGCCAGAGAGCACTCGGTGTCAGGCTGAAAGGCCCAAAATGGACACCTCCGGTGGTAAGCAAACGGGCCAAGTATTGGGCCCTTCTGGCTGGCCACCGCCCCGGTGGCAGAATGAAAAGCCCAAGATGGGTTTCACGGTGGTAAGCAAAAGGGCCAGAGCGTGTATCCTGGTGGCAGGGTAAAAAGCCTAAGATAGGCACCACGCTGATAAATAAAAAGGCCAGAAAATGCACCCCAGTGGCAGAATGAAAATCCCAAGATGTATGCCCCCATGGTAGGCAAACAGGCCAGAGAGCTCCCAAGCGTTAGGCTGAAAAGCCCAAAACGGGTGCCTCCGGTGGTAAGGAAAAAGGCCAAGTATTGTGCCCTTCTGGCGAGCCAACGCCCCAGTGGCAGAATGAAAAGCCCAAGATGGGTGCCCTGGTGGTAGGCATACAGGCCAGATATCTCCCCGTTGGCAGGATAAAAAGCACCAGATGGGTGTCCCGATGGTAAGCAAAAGGGCCAGAGCGTGTATCCCGGTGGTAGGGTAAAGAGCCCAAGATGGGTACCACACTGGTAAATAAAAGGTCACAGAATGCACCCCGGTGGCAGACTAAAAAGCCCAAGATGGGTGTTCCGGTAGTAAGCAAAAGGCCAAGTATTGGGCCCTTCTGGCGGGCCAAAGGGAAATGGTGTGCTACGGTAGCACTCCAACGGGAAAGGGTGTGCTGCGGTGGCACACCAACGGGAAAGGGTGTACTCCAGTGACACGCCAACGCGAAAAGGCTGTGCTCCGTTGGCATGCCAACGCGAACAGGCTGTGCTCTGTTGGCGCACCAACGGGAAAGGGTGTGCTCCGGTGACACGCCAACAGGAAAAGGTGTGCTACGGTGGCACTCCAACGGTAAAAGGGTGTGCTCCGGTGGCACGCCAACGGGAAAAGGGTTTGCTCGGGTGGCATGCCAATGTGAAAAGATGTGCTCTGGTGACATGCCAACGGGAAAAGGTGTGCTCCGGTGGCACTCCTACGGGAAAAGGGTGTGCTACGGTGACACGCCAACGGGAAAAGGGTGTGCTCCGGTGGCACGCCAACAAGAAAAGGGTTTGCTCCGGTGGCACGCCAACGGGAAAAGGGTTTGCTCCGGTGGCACGCCAACAGGAAAAGGGTGTGCCCATGTATGAAATGGAAGGCTATGTGGGGCCCATTATATTACATGAAAGGTTATGTGGGACTCACATTATATTGAATGTAGGGCTATGAGCGCCCACATATTAAATGGAAGTTTATGTAAGGCGCATTATTACTATTATTATTAATATTTTGAATTTTAAGGCTACAGGGGGCACAATATATTAAATAGAAGGCTGTGTATGTCCCATTATAATAGAGTGCTATGCGGGTCCCAGTATATGAAATTGAGTTCTTTGTGGGACACATTATATTGATTGGAATGGGGCCCATTCTTTTAAATAGAGGGCTTTTGTGGGACCCATTATACTAAATGGAGAGCTGTGTAGGACTCATTATATTAAATGGTGAGCTAAGTGAGTCTATTTATGTTATAATGAAATCTATGTGGGGCCTATAATATTAAATGAATGGTTTTGTGTGGCCCATCATATTAAATGGAGGGCTATGTTTGGCACAGTATATTAAATGAACGGCTATATGGGGCTCATTATATTAAATGGACGTCTATGTGGGGCACATTATATTAAATGGAAAGGTTTGTGGGGCCCTTTATGTTAAATGGATGGCTATGTAGTACCCATTATATTAAATGGAGAGCTTTGTGGGACCCATTATATTATTTGGAGTGCCACATGGGTCTCTTTATATTATAAGGAAATCTGTTGTGAATGTTTTAGAAATGAATTCTGAGCAGAAGCTCCCTCTGGTGGTTACAAACAGTACTGAACCATTCAATGAGGATTGGCAATCAGGAATCACAGACTGGCTGGATATAAGGGAGGTTTCCCTCCATCATGGTTGCCGGTGATCAATTGTTCTTGTCTCAACGTTGTTTCCTGGTTCACCTGGAAGCTTGCTGAGTCTTGCCTCTTCTCCTGCTCTCAGAAAAGATATTTTCTGTTTTTTGTTTTTGTGCTTGCCATTTGCATATTTCTCTGCATTTCTGTGAGGTTGGCCGGGTTCCCCTCCCCGGGGGGCTTGGGCTCCTCTCGGTTCCTCTGGAGCCACTGTTGTTTGTTCATTTGCCTTTTCCAGTTTTTTCAGTGGCTGCGGCTTAGTTTTGTTACACCAGAGAACTAATTTAGGTGGTAAAGGTCGTGTGATCTCAGGTGTTTTTGCAATTAGTAGCGTTGGCTTTTTTTAGGGTTTTTTTTGGATTGCAGTAAGTATCCTTCCTATCCTTTTCTGTCTAGGCAGATTGGGCCCCAGCGTTTGCTCATACTATTTTCTGTCTGTGTCTGTATTTCCTCTTGTCTAACCGCCATTACATGTTTGGGGGCTTCCTATGTTCTTTGGGGATCTGCTCCGGGGCAGATAGCTTTCCTCTTTCTATCTTTAGGTGTAGTTAACCTCTCAGGCTGTGACGAGGCGTCTAGGACCAACGTAGGAACGCTCCACGGCTGCCTTTAGTTGTGGTGGTTAGTCAGGGTACTGCAATCCAGTAGATTCCAACCTCTCTGGTGTATTGCCGTTTTTGCCTGCTCTCCTCAGCTACCAAAACATAACAGTATCACTGGTCCAACTGAAAATTATATGGTACTCACAGAAGGGAAAAATAGTGTGGAAACAAAAAAGGTTGTCAGAGTTGTCAGAGATTTTTTTTTTTTTTGCTGTTTGTTCATTTTTTCCCTCTTTTTCTCTGGGTGCTGAGGAGGATTTTTTTTTTCTCAATGGAGTTTGCACAGTTGTCTGGCCGTGTGGATCAGCTTGCCACTGAGGTTCGGAGTATTGCTACCTATCTTGCTGGGTTGCCAGTTGTGGAACCCAGGATCCCCATGCCAGATTTGTTTTTGGGGGATCGAGCTAAATTTCTGAATTTCAAAAATAACTGTAAGTTGTTTTTTGCCTTAAAACCTAAGTCCTCAGGGAACGCAGCACAGCAGGTTCAAATTGTCATCTCTCTCCTGCGCGGCGATCCTCAGGATTGGGCTTTTTCTCTGACACCTGGGGACCCTGTTTTGAGTAATGTTGATGCATTTTTTCTGGCTCTGGGATTATTGTACGATGAACCTAATGTCACTGATCAAGCTGAAAAAACCTTGTTGGCATTGAGTCAGGGGCTTGAGGACGCTGAGTTGTACTGTCAGAAATTCCGAAAGTGGGCAGTCCTGACCAAATGGAATGATGATGCTTTGGCAGCCCTTTTTCGGAAGGGTCTGTCAGAGAATGTAAAAGATGTTATGGTGGGTTTCCCTGCTCCCTCTGGTCTCAATGATTCTATGTCATTAGCGATTCAAATTGACAGACGTTTGCATGAGCGTAGAAGTATGAGTGGAATAGTGTTGCCTTGTGAACCAGCTTCTGAACCCATGCAGTGTGATAGAGTGGATTCTGGGGCACAGCGTCATGAGTTTCGAAAACGCAATGGGTTATGTTTCTACTGTGGTGATGCCTCTCATGCTATTTCAGTCTGCCCTAAGCGGGGAAGACGTTTTGCACGCTCAGTTGTCTTGGGTAGTGTTCAGACTAAATTTCTGTTGACTGTTACCCTGATTTGCTCCCTGTCCACATTTTCTGCTCAGGCTTTCGTTGATTCGGGAGCAGCTATTAACCTGATGGATTTTGATTTTGCTAAACGTTGTGGGTTTCCCTTGATACCCCTACGGAAGTCTATTCCCCTACTGGGGATTGATTCTACCCTTTGGCTGAGAATAAACCCCAGTTCTCTACTCAGGTGATAATGAGGGTTGAACCTGATCATCAGGAGAGTTGCAAATTTTTGGTGCTGTATAATCTGCAAGACATTATTGTACTAGGTTTCCCTTGGTTACAGTCTCATAATCCTGTTTTGGATTGGAAATCTGTGTCTGTAACCAGCTGGGTGTTGTGAATGGGCTTGAGATGAGTTCTGAGCAGAGGCTCCCTCTGGTGGTTACAAACAGTACTGAACCATTCAATGAGGATTGGCAATCAGGAATCACAGACTGGCTGGATATAAGGGAGGTTCCCCCCATCATGGTTGCCGGTGATCAATTGTTCTTGTCTCAACGTTGTTTCCTGATTCACTTGGAAGCTTGCTGAGTCTTGCCTCTTCTCCTGCTCTCAGATAAGATATTTTCTGTTTTTTGTTTTTGTGCTTGCCATTTGCATATTTCTCTGCATTTCTGTGAGGTTGGCCGGGTTCCCCTCCCCGGGGGGCTTGGGCTCCTCTCGGTTCCTCTGGAGCCACTGTTGTTTGTTCATTTGCCTTTTCCAGTTTTTTCAGTGGCTGCGGCTTAGTTTTGTTACACCAGAGAACTAATTTAGGTGGTAGAGGTCGTGTGATCTCAGGTGTTTTTGCAATTAGTAGTGTTGGCTTTTTTTAGGGTTTTTTTGGATTGCAGTAAGTATCCTTCCTATCCTTTTCTGTCTAGGCAGATTGGGCCCCAGCGTTTGCTCATACTATTTTCTGTCTGTGTCTGTATTTCCTCTTGTCTAACCGCCATTACATGTTTGGGGGCTTCCTATGTTCTTTGGGGATCTGCTCCGGGGCAGATAGCTTTCCTCTTTCTATCTTTAGGTGTAGTTAACCTCTCAGGCTGTGACGAGGTGTCTAGGACCAACGTAGGAACGCTCCACGGCTGCCTTTAGTTGTGGTGGTTAGTCAGGGTACTGCAATCCAGTAGATTCCAACCTCTCTGGTGTATTGCCATTTTTGCCTGCTCTCCTCAGCTACAAAAACATAACAGAAATCTATGTGGGGCCCGTTAAGTTAAATGGAGGACTATGTGGGGCTCATTAAATGGCAGAATAAATAGCCCTAGATGGTTCCTCTGGTGGTAGGCAATAAGGCCAATGAGTACACCGTGGTAGCAGGCGAAAAAGCCAAGATGGCTGCCATGCTGGTAAATAACAAGGTCAGAGAATGCAGCCCGGTGGCAGGCTAAAAAGCCCAAGATGGGTGTCCCGGTGGTAAGCAAAAGGGCCAGAGCGTTTACCCGGTGACGGGGTGAAAAGCCCAAGACGGGCGCACTGGTGGTAGGCGAATGAATGCATCCCAGTGGAAGTCGAAAAAGCCCAACATGGGCACCCAGCTGATAAATAAAAAGGTCAGAGAATGCATCCCGGTGGCAAAATAAAATGCCCAAGATGGGTACCCGGTGGTAGACAAACAGGCCAGAGAGCACCCCGGTGTCAGGCTGAAAAGCCCAAAACGGGCGCCTCCAGTGGTAAGCAAAAAGGCCAAGTATTGGGTCCTTCTGGCGGGCCAACGGGAAATGGTGTGCTCCGGTAGCACGCCAATGGGTAAGAGTGTGCTTCGGTGGCTCACTAACGGTAAAGGGTGTGCTCCAGTGGCATGCCAACTGGAAAGGGGTGTGCTCCGGTGGCACGCCAACGGGAACAGGGTGTGCTCCGTTAGCACGCCAATGGGAAAAGGGCGTGCTCCGGTGGCACGCTAACGGGAAAAGGGTGTGCTCCGGTGGCACACCAACGGGAAAGTGTGTGCTATGGTGACACGCCAACGGGAAAAAGGTGTGCTCCAGTGGCACGCCAACGGGAAAAGGGTGTGCTCCGGTGGCATGCCAACGGGAAAAGTGTGTGCTCCGGTGGCACGCCAACGGGAAAAGTGTGTGCTCCGGTGGTACGCCAATGGAAAAAGAGTGTTCTCTGGTGGCACGGGTAATGTAATGAGTATTGTGTCGGGCCGGCTGCTGGGGTCCTGAGCAAGCCTGGGGGGCCCAGTGGCGGCGCTGGCACCGCTCTCCTCCGCTGACGGGCGCTGGGGTGCCCGACGGCGAGTGGGCTCCCCCGCCCAGGGGTGAGATTCAGCCGGTTCTCCCCGGTTCGATGGAACCGCTTGTTAAAAAGCTGCCGGTTGCCCGAATCAGGGAGATTCAGGGCCGCCAACTGCACAGGGCCGGCCGCACAGCAAATTGTGTGCGGCCGAGCCTGCTGTACTGTAACGCGGCCTGCAGCAGACACAGCCGACCACATCACAGTGTATAGGGCCGGGAGCTGTGCACGGCCGTCACCTTGACGGCTGCACAGCTCCTTCTTCCTCAGTAAATGCTAGACTGTATGGGCTCCTTCCAGGTGTGACGTCGTTTCCTGGAGGGGGCGTGTTCTGCCAAAGCCAGGAAGAGAAGTGGCCATTAGACTTTCGTCTCAGCAGTCTGATGCTGGCGTCTGTAGCTGCAGGAGGGAAATCAGGGGTGAGAGTCCTCAGTGACACCGAGGAGGATTTATTAATTAACGGGTTGGGGGCTGATACTGGGGGCTGTGTAGTGGGGTGTGAGGAGGTTATGCACACTTGTGGGATCTGTGTGTGCTCCTGGGGGGTTATGCACAGCTGTGGGGTCTGTGTGTGCTCCTAGGAGGTTATGCACAGCTGTGGGGTCTGTGTGTGCTCTTAGGGGGTTATGTTTTGTTTCGGTAACTGAGGAGAAATGGCAAAAAATAGCAAAAGCGGTAATACACCAGAAAGGCTGGAACCTATTGGATTGCAGTAACCTGAACTAACGACACAACTAGAGGTAGCCGTGGAGCGTTCCTACGTTGATCCTAGACGCCTCATCACAGCCTGAGAGATAACTACACCTAAAGGCAGAAAGATGAAAGCTATCTGCCCCGGAGCAGATCCCCAAAGAAAGTAGGAAGCCCCCAAACATGTAATGGCGGTTAGACAAGAAGAAAGCACGGACACAGACAGAAAATAGAATGAGCAAACGCTGGGGCCCAATCTGTCTAGACAGAAAAGTACAGGAAAGAATTCTGACTGCAATCCAACAAAAACCCTAACAAAAATACCAACACTTCTGATTGCCAAAAAAACTGAGATCACACGACCTCTTTCACCTAAATCAGATCTCTGGTGTAACAAAACGCTATTCAGCAAATTAAAAGTAACAAAAGAGCAAAGCAAAAGTACAGACACAAACGGAGCACAATTGCAGCACCAGACCCCAAAAGGGGACAGGCTGCAGTCACTGCAGGCAGCAAACTAGCAGAGAAAAATCAAACAGAGAAAAAAAAAAAGCAAACATTTATCTGAAGGAGAGCAGGAAACTAGCAGTGCTTCAAGCAAGACCAGAAGAACAATTGATAACCGGCAAGGATGCTGGGAACTCAGGTCACTTATATCCTACCATTCAGCGCCAGCTGAAGGCCATTCATTAATCAGTTCATTACCCTCAGCAACCACCGGAGGGAGCCCCAGCTCAGAAGCCGCCTCCAGCATATTTACAATAGGGTTATACACGGTTGTGGGGTCTGTGTGTGCTCCTGGGGGGTTATGCACAGCTGTGGGGTCTGTGTGTGCTCCTAGGGGATTATGCACAGCTGTGGGGTCTGTGTGTGCTCCTGGGGGGTTACGCACAGCTGTGGGGTCTGTGTGTGCTCCTGGGGGGTTATGCACAGCTGTGGGGTCTCTGTGCGCTCTTAGGGGTTTATGCACGGTTGTGGGGTCTGTGTGTGCTCCAAGGGGATTATGCACAGCTGTGGGGTCTGTGTGTGCTCCTGGGGGGTTATGTGTAACACAGCTGAAATGCAGGCCAGTGTGCTCAGGACAAGCCTGCACTGCAGCAGCCAAAACCACCACCAGGTGGCAGCTAAAACATGCAAAGCTGTGTTAAGATTAAACAGTCATATAAGAACTACAGGTCTCAGCAAGCCCGTGGTCAGAAAACAAGCCAATAGGTCAAAACCAGATGGGAGCTGTTAGACTACTGCAGTGTAGAGCAATCTTCCCCAGAGGGAGCTAGGGAGGGACGTGAGACTGAGTGCACAGAGAAGCTATACGAATCAGAAGCACAGGCACCACCAAATAGTGGGAGCGTGGTCAGGCAAGCCGAGTCAAAACCGTACGGAGGCAGAAGTACCAGCAGGAGCAGCAATACACGTAGTCAATATACCAAGCCGAGGGTCAAATAGCGAGAGAGGGAACGTAGCAGCAGAGACGGATACCAAGAGACGGGGTCAGAGTCAGTCCGGGTCATACACGAGTAAACAAGTCAAAGGCAGGAGGATCACCAGGTAACAGGGGTCAGAGGCTCTAGACTGGAAGCTTGAGCTATAACTAACACTGGTAAGCCGGCTGTGACAGACTGAAATAGCCCAGCCCGCTCCAGAACGAGGCAGAGGAAATTAACCCCAGCATGACCAGTCCTGAGAGAGGACAGCAGCGCACAAACTCCGGACTGGACCATGACATTATGCACAGATGTGGGGTCTGTGTGTGCTCTTAGGGGATTATGCACAGCTGTGGGGTCTGTGTGTGCTCCTGGGGGGTTATGCACAGCTGTGGGGTCTGTGTGTGCTCCTAGGGGGTTATGCACACTTGTGGGGTCTGTGTGTGCTCCTAGGGGATTATGCACAGCTGTGGGGTCTGTGTGTGCTCGTAGGGGGTTATGCATAGCTGTGGGGTCTGTGTGCTCCTAGGGGGTTATGCACAGCTGTGGGGTCTGTGTGTGCTCCTAGGGGGTTATGCACAGCTGTGAGATCTGTGTGTGCTCCTAGGGGGTTATGCACAGTTGTGGGGTCTGTGTGTGCTCCTAGGGGGTTATGCACAGCTGTGGGGTCTGTGTGTGCTCCTAGGGGGTTATGCACAGATGTGGGGTCTGTGTGTGCTCCTAGGGAGTTATGCACAGTTGTGGGGTCTGTGTGTGCTCCTAGGGGGTTATGCACGGTTGTGGGGTCTGTGCGTGCTCCTAGGGGTTTGTATATGTTTGAGGAAAATGTACGTGTAAATGGGTGTGGCTTAAATATGGGTGTGGTTTTAAAAATGGGTGTGGTTTTCTAACACACAAACACAGAACCTGTTGTTAAAAATTTAAATACCACCCCTGCCCCGCATGCTCAGGGCCCCGGCACTAGCCCGGGTATGCCGGGTGCTGACGCCGGCCCTGCACACACTGATACACACAGACACACACAGACACGCACCCCACATCTCAACTGTCCGGCGTCCGCGCTCTCTCTGCCACAGCCGGCCGCTGAATGATGACATCATTCAGCGCCGCTGCTGTCAGAGGAAGCGCGGGCGCCCTGCAGAGGGAGCCTGGAGCTGCAGATTGCGGAGGCACGGGGAGAGGTGAGTATTGTGCCGGGCCGGCTGCCGGAGCCCTGAGCAAGCGGGGAGGAGGCCCAGTGGCGGCGCTGGCACCGCTCTCCTCCGCTGACGGGCGCCGGGGTGACCGACGGCGAGTGGGCCCCCCCGCCTGCTCAGGGCCCCGGCACTTGCCCGGGTACGCCGGGTTCTGACGCCGGCCCTGTATGCAGGTCCTATTGTATTAAATTGAGTTCTTTGTGGAACTCATTAAATTGATTGGAGAGCTACATGGGGACCATTTTATTAAATGGAGGGCTTTTGTGGGACCCATTATATTGAATGGAGAGCTATGTAGGATTTCTATTAAATGGTGGGCTAAGTGAGTCTCTTTATATTCTAAGGAAATCTATGTGGGGCCTGATTAAATGTGGCAGAATAAA
>JARQOD010006414.1:0-43005 GCA_033576555.1 Oophaga sylvatica | reverse complement strand
TTTTATTGTTTTAAGTTGGGGCCCATGTGGGTTAGTTTACGTGGGAGAGACGACTATGGAGGTAAAAGCCCGGATTAGTAAACATAAAAGTACCATCAGGACAGGAGTAACGACATTGCCTATACCAAAACATTTTATAGAAAGTAAACATTCAGTGAAGCAATTGAGGTTCAGGGTGATAGATAGTGTGCCTGTTCTTAGGAGAGGGGATGACAGATTAAAGGTATTGAGAAAGAAGGAGATGAAATGGATCTACACTCTGGATTCATTGCAACCGAGGGGTTTACATTTAGATTTCAATCTAAAGTCTTATAAAGAAGGGAGATATTCACACCTCTTCCTAATGAAGTTTCTTGGTATACACTAGACATACAGTACAATTGATGGTAATAATTTTTTTTCTGTTTTATTAATTTTTTCTGGTTATTATTTTTTTAACTTTTTTTCTTTTTTTATTCAGGTTTATTGTGATCGGGCCAGAAGGAGTGAGATAATCAACTTCATTTTGTAACAATAATTTTTCTAGATCATTGATGATAATGTGTTTTGTTTTGTTTGCTCCTTCTGTCCCTCGATTACTTGTTTTTTTCTATGCAAGAAATAACA
Source organism: Oophaga sylvatica (assembly GCA_033576555.1). Classification (NCBI taxonomy): domain Eukaryota; kingdom Metazoa; phylum Chordata; class Amphibia; order Anura; family Dendrobatidae; genus Oophaga; species Oophaga sylvatica. The sequence continues at coordinate 42,399 of JARQOD010006414.1, read as the reverse complement.
TGATTGTATTATATTACGTTGTCTATGTCCATGTAACCTAGGTGGGTTGCCATAGTGACGCCTCGCCATGGTGACCGGCAGAGGATTCACTGATTGGATGGTCGGCGCTGCTGTCATCGGAGTTGTGGCTGCGGTCATGTGACGCGGCGCTCTCTGATGACGCTGCGCTCCCATCGGTCTGTGTTTAGCTTGGCTGATCACGTGATGTGGGCGTGGCTTCCGGGATAGGAAACGCTGTGATTCAGGCTTGCGTGCTACAATAGCGGTGCTGTGATAGGTATGTTCGCTGATTAATCTATGTGACATATGACCTGATTGGCTGGAATGCTTTTTAGCACCACTATGGGTGTTGGTGGTGATTGGGACATAACTTGTATCATCATGGACATGAAGGATGGACATGAGAGACCATTGGAGGATCGTTACCATGACGATGAGGATGCAACAACAAAGAATTATATGGAATGTGCTAGATATGCGATCCATTTGTATATTATACTGTTCTCAAGTGTTCTTTGAATGGATATGATTATCTATATTATCATTATGTAACTAAATTTATATATTATGTAATAGATGTATGATATGTTATGTCATTTATAAGTGGGCTGTAACCTTTTGTTCGATTGGTGGTTTGTACACACCATGACTATTTAAGGCCAGCCTGGCTTGATTTGTAACATGCTTGAAAAAGACCTGTTATGGGTCGAAACGTCGCATTTATATGGCGGATTAAATCTTTTTGAAAATTATTTCACCTGGATGGAGCGCTGTTTCTTCTATTGCATAAGACCGCATAGTGTCATGTTCAGGTACACACAAGTTAAAAAGGCGACCTTTAGGGAATTTACTACCAGGCACTAATTCAATAGCGCAGTCATAGCTCCTATGGGGAGGCAAAGATGCAGATTTACTTTCGCTAAACACATCAGAAAAATCAGTCAAAAAGTCAGGAACATCCTGAGCCTGGGGGAGGCAGAAAAAACAGGAGTGTTGGTATTAACACATTGGCAGTCCCAACTGGTCACAGACACAGATTTCCAATCCAAAACAGGATTATGAGACTGTAACCAAGGGAAACCTAGTACAATAATGTCATGCAGATTATACAGCATCAAAATTTGAAACTCTCCTGATGATCAGGTTCAACCCTCATTATCACCTGAGTGAGAACTGGGTTTATTCTCAGCCAAAGGGTAGAATCAATCCCCAGTAGGGGAATAGACTTCCGTAGGGGTATCAAGGGAAACCCACAACGTTTAGCAAAATCAAAATCCATCAGGTTAATAGCTGCTCCTGAATCAACAAAAGCCTTAGCAGAAAATGTGGACAGGGAGTAAATCAGGGTAACAGTCAACAGAAATTTAGTCTGAACACTACCCAAGACAACTGAGCGTGCAAAACGTCTTCCCCGCTTAGGGCAGACTGAATAGCATGAGAGACGTCACCACAGTAGAAACATAACCCATTGCGTTTTCGTAACTCATGACGCTGTGCCCCACAAGCCACTCTATCACACTGCATGGGTTCAGAAGCTGGTTCACAAGGCAACACCATTCCACGCATACCTCTACGCTCACGCAAACGTCTGTCAATTTGAATCGCCAATGACATAGAATCATTGAGACCAGAGGGAGCAGGGAAACGCACCATAACATCTTTTACATTCTCTGACAGCCCCTTCCGAAAAAGGGCTGCCAAAGCATCATCATTCCATTTGGTCAGAACTGCCCACTTTCGGAATTTCTGACAGTACAACTCAGCGTCCTCAAGCCCCTGATTTAATGCCAACAAGGTTTTTTTCAACTTGATCAGTGACATTAGGTTCATCGTACAATAACCCCAGAGCCAGAAAAAATGCATCAACATTACTCAAAACAGGGTCCCCAGGTGTCAGGGAAAAAGCCCAATCCTGAGGATCGCCGCGCAGAAGAGAGATGACAATTTGAGCCTGCTGTTCTGCGCTCCCTGAGGACTTAGGCTTCAAGGCAAAAAGCAACTTACAGTTATTTTTTGAAATTCAGAAATTTAGCTCGATCCCCCAAAACAAATCTGGCATGGGGATCCTAGGTTCCACAACCGGCAACCCTGCAAGATAGGTAGCAATACTCCGAACTTCAGTGGCAAGCTGATTCACACGGCCAGACAACTGTGCAAACTCCATTGAGAGAGGAAAAAAAAAATCCTCAGCACCCAGAGAAAAAGAGGGGAAAAAAATGCAGAAAAAAAAAAAATCTCTGACAACTCTGACAACTTTTTTCTTTCCACACTATTTTTCCCTTCTGTGAGTACCATATAATTTTCAGTTATGGCCGGTGATACTGTTGTGTTTCGGTAGCTGAGGAGGACAGGAACAACAGCAGGGCAGCCGAACACCTGAGATGTTGGTAACTGATGGGTTGCAGATTCCTAAACTAACGACACAACTAGAGGTAGCCGTGGAGCGTTCCTACGTTGGTACTAGATGCCTTGTCACAGCCTGAGAGACTAACTACACCTAAAGATAGAAAGAGGAAAGCTATCTGCCCCGGAGCAGATCCCCAAAGAACATAGGAAGCCCCCAAACATGTAATGGCGGTTAGACAAGAGGAAATACAGACACAGACAGAAAATAGTATGAGCAAACGGTGGGGCCCAATCTGCCTAGACAGAAAAGGATAGGATACTTACTGCAATTCCAAAAAACCCTAAAAAAAGTCAACACTACTAATTGCAAAAACACCTGAGATCACACGACCTCCACCACCTAAATTAGTTCTCTGGTGTAACAAAACTAAGCCGCAGCCACAAGAAAAACTGGAAAAGGCAAATGAACAAACAACAGTGGCTCCAGAGGAACCGAGAGGAGCCCAAGCCCCCCGGGGAGGGGAACCTGGCCAACCTCACAGAAATGCAGAGAAAAATGCAAATGGCAAGCACAAAAACAAAAAACAGAAAATATCTTATCTGAGAGTAGGAGAAGAGGCAAGACTCAGCAAGCTTCCAAGTGAACCAGGAAACAACGTTGAGACAAGAACAATTGATCACCGGCAACCATGATGGGGGGAAACCTCCCTTATATCCAGCCAGTCTGTAATTCCTGATTGCCAGTCCTCATTGAAATGTTTGTAACCACCAGAGGGAGCTTCTGCTTAGAATTCATTTTTAAAACATTCATAACAGTTGTACGAAACAGTCAGAAAACTAGCCACATATTGGCAGCTCCCAGACCTCAAACTATATACTTCGTAACAAAAAAACGAGGAATGGATTCGGCACACCACCCATGTAAAAATAAAATAAAAACTTTATTGCAGCATGTCAAACCGGTTTAAAAACATCGGAAACATCTAATGCGTTTCTGGCACGTTACAAGTGCCCTCACTCATAGCATATAAAAAATAAAACTGACATAAGCATTATATACAACAGAAAACCAATCAAAATCTTGTGAATAATGACATTAATTATGCACCAGTCATGAACTAATGAACCTAGGAAGGGAAAGACACAATACAGTAGTCAGTAGACCCAACACTGATCCTGTCTTAAATAACGTGAAAAAACAAAAACTGATGGTGTAAAAATTATTAACATGGTTCATTACTCTTTTGCCACTGCCATATTGCTAGTTTATGCATTGAATACAAGGCCCTGCCTGCATCAAATTCATATGCACCCCAAAAAGGCTTAGACGCGACCTAGTGGATGTACACAAGAAAACCACGTTCACATTACTCTTTTGCCACTTCCATACTGTTAGCTTATGCATTGAATACAAGGCCCAGTGTAATGTATGTAGTACAGTTCATATAGCGTCTTGTGCTTGGGTGCGATGAAAACACATGAGACACAGGTTTGATATAGAAAGTCTTGTATTACTTCATACAAGTTGGCAAAAATAGTCACACAGTTTGCAGACACAGAAGCAGGAGACACAGCAGGCCAGAGTAATCTAAGCTCAGCAATCACTCTCCACAACAGGTTCAGGATCTTCTTCTCTGTTACCGTAAGTCCATGCAAACGTGGGTCTTTCAAAGAGCAGGGTTCAGAGTCCACAAGTGCTTCAGAGTTCCTCAGTAGGAATAGCTGGAGTACAAGGTCCAAGGCTTCAGGAGTCAGGTCACAGGTTCACTGCAGGCTAGATTCTGAAGCACTGATTGCTCAGCTGTGGCTGCTTAAGAAGCAAAAGGAGAGAATCAGGGCGGGAACATGCAAGCTGGAAACTCCATATTGACTGAGGGCAAGATAGCTGCAGCAAGACAGAAAGTAAAATGGCTGACGAACAAACTGAGTTTCAGGAACATGTACACAGAACCTTACATTACTCCCCCCTTAGGGACAACCTCCGGATGACCTCAGACCAGGCTTGTGTGGGTACCTCTGATGAAACTGACGGAGCAAGCGAGGAGCATTAACGTTATTGACTGGTTCCCATGAGTTGTCCTCCACTGGGTAGCCCTGCCATTTAATCAGATATTGTAACTGATTTCTATACAACCTGGAATCTAAAATCCTTTCCACCACAAATTCTTCCTGACCATCGACTAGCACTGGGTCAGGGCAAGGAGAAGAACGTCCAGGAAACGTATTGGGTGTCGCAGCCTTTAGTAGGGATACATGAAAGACAGGGTGATTCTCATAGTTCTGGGCAGTTGAAGACGACAAGCAACGGCACTTATAATTTTACTGATTTTATAGGGTCCAATGTACTTATGTCCCAACTTAGACGATGGAATCCTTAACTTAAGATTTCTGGTTGACAGCCAGACCAAGTCTCCTACCTTGAAAGCTGGTGCAGGTTTACGAAATTTATCTGCTGCTTTCTTGTACCTTTCCTGAGCCGATTCCAGATTCTCCTTTAGAAGATCCATATTCTTCTGTAAAGACGTGATTCTTTCAGCCACTGCTGGTAAAGGCGTTTCTATGGGAAATCGTGGTAGAATGTTAGGATGATAACCTAGATTAGAGTAAAAAGGAGACTGCTTAGTGGAGGCACTCTGAGAGTTGTTATAAGAGAACTCAGCTAATGGAAGTAGATCCACCCAATCATCCTGTAGGTGGCAGATAAAGCAGCGGAGATACTGCTCCAGGGTTTGATTGGTTCGTTCGGTCTGTCCATTAGTCTGGGGATGAAAAGCAGAAGAAAGGTTTACTTTAATGTCCAATGCTGCACAGAAATTTTGCCAAAACCTAGAAGTGAATTGCACCCCTCGATCCGAAATAACCTCATCCGGTACTCCATGTAAGCGAAACACATCTTTAATCATCAAATCTGATGTCTGTTTTGCAGTGGGTAAGCCGACACAAGGGATAAAATGAGCTGCCTTTGTTAGACGGTCAACCACCACTAGAATGGTGTTCTTCCCTTGAGAGGTTGGTAACTCCACAATGAAGTCCATAGAAATGGATCCCCACGGGCGGGACGGGGTGGGAAGAGGCTGTAACAGACCAGTTGGTGAGGAGCGAGGTGTTTTGCATCTTGCACAGACTTCACATGAAGTGACATAGTTTAAAACATCCTTCCTGCAAGTGGGCCACCAAAAGAAACGAGAGAGAAATTCCTGTGTCTTTAGAATTCCTCTATGCCCAGCTATCTTGGAATCGTGAATGAGTTGCAATACTCTCAATCTGACTGTTTCAGGAATATACAGGCGTTGTCCCTGAATCCACACACCATTCTTAAAGACAAGACTTACGTCCCTTGGGGGTTGTGCCAAAAAGGAATCCGCATGGTATGCTTCCTTGATGTCCTTAAGTAGGTCTTGATTATGAATTACTCCTAGGAATCTAGAGTCAGGAAGAATAGTCTTAGGAGGAGTAATTGGACGTGTCTCTGCTGAGTAAATCCTAGAGAGTGCATCAGCCTTTCCATTGCGCGATCCTGGTCTATAAGAAATGATAAAATTAAATTGGTTTAAGAAAAGATTCCAGCGAGCCTGGCGAGGAGTCAGGCACTTAGCCGACCTGATAAACTCAAGGTTACGATGATCTGTCAGGACGACTATTTGCTGTGCAGCTCCCTGAAGAAGGTGTCTCCATTCTTTGAAGGCGGCAATAATGGCCAACAACTCTCTATTGCCCACATCGTAGTTCCTCTCAGCCGAAGACAACTGCTGGAAAAGAAGGCACAGGGATGCAAGACATTCTTCTCACCTGTTCTCTGAGAGAGTATAGCTCCAACGGCACAGTCTGAAGCATCCACCTCTATTATGAAGGCAAGCTCGGGGTTGGGATGTACTAGGATAGGTGCAGTGGTAAATTTATCTTTTAGACGGGAAAATGCTTCCTGGGCTTGGGGAGTCCAGGAGAACCTAGACTCTTCCGGGTAAGTTGGGTGATAGGTGACACTACCTCAGAGAAATTTCTAATGAAACGTCTATAGAAGTTGGCAAACCCGATGAAGCGCTGTACCTCCTTCACATTTCTAGGACTTGGCCAATCCTTGATGGCTTGGGTTTTGCTTCCATCCATACTAATTCCTTGTGTAGACAGTACATACCCCAGAAATTGAATTTCGGTCCTATGGAATTCACACTTTTCAAGTTTGATGTAAAGATGATTTTGTCTTAGACGTTCCAAGACCATTCTCACATGTCCATGATGTTCCTCTGTGGAGTTAGAAAAAATTAGAATATCATCCAAATAAATTACCACGAATGTATCTAGGAGATCCCTGAAGATGTCATTCACCAAGTGTTGGAAAGTGGCTGGGGCGGTACTCAGACCAAAAGGCATAACTAGATATTCAAAGTGTCCATAGCGTGACCTGAATGCAGTCTTCCATTCATCCCCAGGTCTAATACGGACTAAGTTATAGGCCCCACGAAGATCTAGTTTAGAGAAAATTTTGGCATGTCGCACTCTCTCCAATAACTCAGGGATTAAAGGCAATGGATAACGGTTTCTAATAGTAACCTTATTGAGTTCCCTATAGTCTACGCATGGTCTCAGAGATCCATCTTTCTTCTTTACAAAGAAGATGGGTGCACCTGCAGGAGATGAAGAGGGGCGTATGAAGCCCTTGGCTAGATTTTCGTCTATGTAATCCTTTAAAGCCTTTAGCTCGGGCCCCGCCAGGGGGTAGATCTTACCAAAAGGTATCTCTGCTCCAGGCAATAATTCAATTGGACAATCATATGGACGGTGAGGAGGAAGCTGGTCAGCGTTCTTCTTGTCACATAAATCCACATAGTCCTGGTATACAGCTGGTAGTTCAGGGACTGACATGGTTCCTTTAGGAACAGAGCAAGCTGAAACTTTTGGACTCATCTGTTTCTCTGGAAAGTGTAATTCCTTGGTCTCCCAGTTAATGGTAGGATTCTGAGCCTGCAGCCATGGTAGCCCTAGAATAATGGGAAAGTGGGGAGAAGAGATAAGCATAAAGGACAGTTTCTCTTGATGATCTTTACCCATAAGAACCCTCAAAGGCTCTGTTTCCTGATCCACTGGTCCAGAGGTCAGCAGGGAGCCATCCACAGTTTCCATCTGTACTGGAGTAGCCTTCTTCACTGAACGTATCCCCTGTTTCAGAGCAAAGGAGACATCCATAAAATTTCCACTTGCCCCTGAGTCGATCATAGCAGAGCTAGACACCCAAGCTGAGTCAACCCAGAGTTTGATGGAAAGAAAGCAATGAGAATTGTTTTTCTTACAACTCAGCTGGGACACCGCTGAGGAAACTTGAAAAAATGGCAGCGTTTACACAGTCAACGTCCTCAGAGGTAACGGAGTTTAAGTCCGAGAAATCAAGATCTGTGCTGCCCGATCTCTCTGGAGCCTGAGGCTCGGACCTGACAGATCCCTCTGCAACACTCCGTGAAGAGTGTGCTTCAATCATGTATATATTCCTGAAACTCAGTTTGTTCGTCAGCCATTTTACTTTCTGTCTTGCTGCAGCTATCTTGCCCTCAGTCAAAATGGAGTTTCCAGCTTGCATGTTCCCGCCCTGATTCTCTCCTTTGCTTCTTAAGCAGCCACAGCTGAGCAATCAGTGCTTCAGAATCTAGCCTGCAGTGAACCTGTGACTTGACTCCTGTAAGCCTTGGACCTTGTACTCCAGCTATTCCTACTGAGGAACTCTGAAGCACTTGTGGACTCTGAACCCTGCTCTTTGAAAGACCCACGTTTGCATGGACTTACGGTAACAGAGAAGAAGATCCTGAATCTGTATTGGAGAGTGATTGCTGAGCTTGGATTACTCTGGCCTGCTGTGTCTCCTGTTTCTGTGTCTGCAAACTGTGTGACTATTTCTGCCAACTTGTATGAAGTAATACAGGACTTTTCTATATCAAACCTGTGACTCCTGTGTTTTCATCGCACCCAAGCACAAGACGCTATATGAACTGTACTACATACATTACAAGATTCTGAAGCCAAAACGTTAGTGTCTGCTGGGTCTGGAAGGCTGTGTCTGCTGTACTGTGGATATCAGACGTCCGGTTGTACTTTCTGTGATGACAGTGGTTGTGACTTCTCACAACCATTCCAGGTGAGCAATTCCCTTAAGTTTTTTCTTTTTGCAGTGTTACCACAGGTAAACACTATTGTTTTTTTTTTTTTCCTTTCTTTTCTCTTTTTTGTCTGCTGTAACTCTGGATATCAGATGTCTGGTTGAAACTTTCTGTGATGATAGTGGTTGTGACTTCTCACAACCATTCCAGGTGAGCAGTTCCCTTAATTTTTTTTTCTCTCTGCAGTGTTGCCACAGGTGAACACTATTGTTTTTTTTTTCTCTCCTCTTCTTCCAGTAATCCTGTCTTAAAAGATCTGGAAAATGGAGGCCCGCATAAAGGAACTTTGCGGAGTGACTGATAATATCCTTGCAGATTTGCAGAATATAAAGACCCGTTTTACAAATCTACAGGACCTCAATAATCACAATTTGCAAGTGGTTGGACAGACTACCCAGGATTTGCGAGCCAGGATTGAGGTTCTAGAGGGGCGAGTCCAGGCTCCTGCCGTAGCCCCGAGTGCTGGGATTCCCAAGTTGCCCCCTTTTCGTTTTGGCGGTGAACGTGAGAAATTCAGGGGATTTATTAATCAATGCAATCTTTTTTTTTCTGCACATGCTTCACAATTTCCCACTGAACGATCTAAGGTGCTTACTATAATTATGTTGCTTACCAACAAGGCTTTAATGTGGGCAAACCCTCTGATTGAGACTGAGGATGATTGTTTGAATCACCTTGATGATTTTATTTCAGCCATGGGGCAGGTGTTTGATGACCCCAATCGAGGTGCAACAGCTGAAGCAGCCATGTTAGCTTTGCGCCAAGGTAAGCACTCGGTAGCTGAATATGCCTTGGATTTCAGGAGATGGGCCCTTGATACCACCTGGGACAGTTCCGCCAAAAAATCTATTTTTCGAAAGGGGTTATCTCCACTGATTAAGGATGAACTTGCTCGTGCCGACCCTCCCACTGCGTTAGGTGACTTTATTAACTACTGCATCCGTATTGATACTCGTCTGACTGAACGCAGGCAAGAGAGATGGTTCGAAAGCAATCGTACTAACCTTTTCCTACCTTCCTCTCCAGCTAAGGAACCTTTGAGTAGGATTACACGGGAACCTGAACCTGAACCCATGCAGGTAGACTCTTTACAACGACGGGTTAGTGATGCACGCAAGGAACATCGTTTTAAGGAGAATCTATGTTTCTATTGTGGTAAGTCAGGGCACTTCATTATAAACTGCCCCAGCCGTTCTCGTAAGACTACTGCAGCACTCATTCATTGTGAGTGTTGCGAGAGGGGATCTGTCAGGTCCGAGCCTCAGGCTCCAGAGAGATCTGCAGCAACAGATCTTGATTTCTCGGACTTAAACTCCGTTACCTCTGAGGACGTTGACTGTGTAAACGCTGCCATTTTTCAAGTTTCCTCAGCGGTGTCCCAGCTGAGTTGTAAGAAAAACAATTCTCATTGCTTTCTTTCCATCAAACTCTGGGTTGACTCAGCTTGGGTGTCTAGCTCTGCTATGATCGACTCAGGGGCAAGTGGAAATTTTATGGATGTCTCCTTTGCTCTGAAACAGGGAATACGTTCAGTGAAGAAGGCTACTCCAGTACAGATGGAAACTGTGGATGGCTCCCTGCTGACCTCTGGACCAGTGGATCAGGAAACAGAGCCTTTGAGGGTTCTTATGGGTAAAGATCATCAAGAGAAACTGTCCTTTATGCTTATCTCTTCTCCCCACTTTCCCATTATTCTAGGGCTACCATGGCTGCAGGCTCAGAATCCTACCATTAACTGGGAGACCAAGGAATTACACTTTCCAGAGAAACAGATGAGTCCAAAAGTTTCAGCTTGCTCTGTTCCTAAAGGAATCATGTCAGTCCCTGAACTACCAGCTGTATACCAGGACTATGTGGATTTATGTGACAAGAAGAACGCTGACCAGCTTCCTCCTCACCGTCCATATGATTGTCCAATTGAATTATTGCCTGGAGCAGAGATACCTTTTGGTAAGATCTACCCCCTGGCGGGGCCCGAGCTAAAGGCTTTAAAGGATTACATAGATGAAAATCTAGCCAAGGGCTTCATACGCCCCTCTTCATCTCCTGCAGGTGCACCCATCTTCTTTGTAAAGAAGAAAGATGGATCTCTGAGACCATGCGTAGACTATAGGGAACTCAATAAGGTTACTATTAGAAACCGTTATCCATTGCCTTTAATCCCTGAGTTATTGGAGAGAGTGCGACATGCCAAAATTTTTTCTAAACTAGATCTTCGTGGGGCCTATAACTTAGTCCGTATTAGACCTGGGGATGAATGGAAGACTGCATTCAGGTCACGCTATGGACACTTTGAATATCTAGTTATGCCTTTTGGTCTGAGTACCGCCCCAGCCACTTTCCAACACTTGGTGAATGACATCTTCAGGGATCTCCTAGATACATTCGTGGTAATTTATTTGGATGATATTCTAATTTTTTCTAACTCCACAGAGGAACATCATGGACATGTGAGAATGGTCTTGGAACGTCTAAGACAAAATCATCTTTACATCAAACTTGAAAAGTGTGAATTCCATAGGACCGAAATTCAATTTCTGGGGTATGTACTGTCTACACAAGGAATTAGTATGGATGGAAGCAAAACCCAAGCCATCAAGGATTGGCCAAGTCCTAGAAATGTGAAGGAGGTACAGCGCTTCATCGGGTTTGCCAACTTCTATAGACGTTTCATTAGAAATTTCTCTGAGGTAGTGTCACCTATCACTCAACTTACCCGGAAAGAGTCTAGGTTCTCCTGGACTCCCCAAGCCCAGGAAGCATTTTCCCGTCTAAAAGATAAATTTACCACTGCACCTATCCTAGTACATCCCAACCCCGAGCTTGCCTTCATAATAGAGGTGGATGCTTCAGACTGTGCCGTTGGAGCTATACTCTCTCAGAGAACAGGTGAGAAGAATGTCTTGCATCCCTGTGCCTTCTTTTCCCAGCAGTTGTCTTCGGCTGAGAGGAACTACGATGTGGGCAATAGAGAGTTGTTGGCCATTATTGCCGCCTTCAAAGAATGGAGACACCTTCTTCAGGGAGCTGCACAGCAAATAGTCTCCTGACAGACCATCGTAACCTTGAGTTTATCAGGTCGGCTAAGTGTCTGACTCCTCGCCAGGCTCGCTGGAATCTTTTCTTAAACCAATTTAATTTATCATTTCTTATAGACCAGGATCGCGCAATGGAAAGGCTGATGCACTCTCTAGGATTTACTCAGCAGAGACACATCCAATTACTCCTCCTAAGACTATTCTTCCTGACTCTAGATTCCTAGGAGTAATTCATAATCAAGACCTACTTAAGGACATCAAGGAAGCATACCATGCGGATTCCTTTTTGGCACAACCCCCAAGGAACGTAAGTCTTGTCTTTAAGAATGGTGTGTGGATTCAGGGACAACGCCTGTATATTCCTGAAACAGTCAGATTGAGAGTATTGCAACTCATTCACGATTCCAAGATAGCTGGGCATAGAGGAATTCTAAAGACACAGGAATTTCTTTCTCGTTTCTTTTGGTGGCCCACTTGCAGGAAGGATGTTTTGAATTATGTCACTTCATGTGAGGTCTGTGCAAGATGCAAAACACCTCGCTCCTCACCAACTGGTCTGTTACAGCCTCTTCCCACCCCGTCCCGCCCGTGGGGATCCATTTCTATGGACTTCATTGTGGAGTTACCAACCTCTCAGGGAAAGAACACCATTTTAGTGGTGGTTGACCGTCTAACAAAGGCAGCTCATTTTATCCCTTGTGTCGGCTTACCCACTGCAAAACAGACATCAGATTTGATGATTAAAGATGTGTTTCGCTTACATGGAGTACCGGATGAGGTTATTTCGGATCGAGGGGTGCAATTCACTTCTAGGTTTTGGCAAAATTTCTGTGCAGCATTGGACATTAAAGTAAACCTTTCTTCTGCTTTTCATCCCCAGACTAATGGACAGACCGAACGAACCAATCAAACCCTGGAGCAGTATCTCCGCTGCTTTATCTGCCACCTACAGGATGATTGGGTGGATCTACTTCCATTAGCTGAGTTCTCGTATAACAACTCTCAGAGTGCCTCCACTAAACAGTCTCCTTTTTACTCTAATCTAGGTTATCATCCTAACATTCTACCACGATTTCCCTAGAAACGCCTTTACCAGCAGTGGCTGAAAGAATCACGTCTTTACAGAAGAATATGGATCTTCTAAAGGAAAATCTGGAATCGGCTCAAGAAAGGTACAAGAAAGCAGCAGATAAATTTTGTAAACCTGCACCAGCTTTCAAGGTAGGAGACTTGGTCTGGCTGTCAACCAGAAATCTTAAGTTAAGGATTCCATCGTCTAAGTTGGGACATAAGTACATTGGACCCTATAAAATCAGTAAAATTATAAGTGCTGTTGCTTGTCGTCTTCAACTGCCCAGAACTATGAGAATCCACCCTGTCTTTCATGTATCCCTACTAAAGGCTGCGACACCCAATACGTTTCCTGGACGTTCTCTCCTTGCCCTGACCCAGTGCTAGTCGATGGTCAGGAAGAATTTGTGGTGGAAAGGATTTTAGATTCCAGGTTGTATAGAAATCAGTTACAATATCTGATTAAATGGCAGGGCTACCCAGTGGAGACAACTCATGGGAACCGGTCAATAACGTTAATGCTCCTCGCTTGCTCCGTCAGTTTCATCAGAGGTACCCACACAAGCCTGGTCTGAGGTCATCCGGAGGTTGTCCTTAAGGGGGGAGTAATGTAAGGTTCTATGTATATATTCCTGAAACTCAGTTTGTTCGTCAGCCATTTTACTTTCTGTCTTTCTGCAGCTATCTTGCCCTCAGTCAAAATGGAGTTTCCAGCTTGCATGTTCCCGCCCTGATTCTCTCCTTTGCTTCTTAAGCAGCCACAGCTGAGCAATCAGTGCTTCAGAATCTAGCCTGCAGTGAACCTGTGACTTGACTCCTGTAAGCCTTGGACCTTGTACTCCAGCTATTCCTACTGAGGAACTCTGAAGCACTTGTGGACTCTGAACCCTGCTCTTTGAAAGACCCACGTTTGCATGGACTTACGGTAACAGAGAAGAAGATCCTGAATCTGTTTGGAGAGTGATTTGCTGAGCTTGGATTACTCTGGCCTGCTGTGTCTCCTGCTTCTGTGTCTGCAAACTGTGTGACTATTTCTGCCAACTTGTATGAAGTAATACAGGACTTTTCTATATCAAACCTGTGTCTCATGTATTTTCATCGCACCCAAGCACAAGACGCTATATGAACTGTACTACATACATTACAGCTATTGAATTAGTGCCTGGCAGGAAATTCCCTAAAGGTCGCCTTTTTAACTTGTCTGTACCTGAACATGACGCTATGCGGTCTTATATCAAGGAGTCATTGGAGAAGGGTCATATCAGACCATCCTCTTCACCGTTAGGTGCCGGTTTTTTCTTTGTGGTCAAAAAGGATGGTTCATTAAGGCCGTGTATTGATTATCGTCTCTTGAACAATATCACTGTGAAATATCAATATCCGTTACCCTTGATTTCTGACCTGTTTTTCAGGGTGAAAAGTGCTACTTGGTTTACCAAGCTTGACCTCATGGGGGGCGTATAACCTTATTCGCATTAAGCACGGGGATGAATGGAAGACGGCATTCAATACCCCTGAAGGGCATTTTGAGTACCTTGTGATGCCCTTTGGGCTCACTAATGCTCCTTCCGTCTTCCAGTCCTTCATGAATGACATTTTCAGGGATTTTGTGGATAAATTTCTGATTGTTTATTTGGATGATATCTTGATTTTTTCTAATGACTGGGACTCTCATGTGAAACATGTTCGAACTGTATTCCAGATTTTGAGAGAGAATGCTCTGTATGTGAAGGGATCAAAGTGTCTTTTTGGCGTACAGAAGATCTCATTTCTGGATTCATTTTGTCTCCATCTGTTATTGAAATGGACCCGGTCAAGGTTCAGGCCATCTGTGATTGGGTCCAACCTACTTCATTAACCCCTTAACGACCGCCGATACGCCTTTTAACGGCGGTCATTAAGGGTACTTAAACCACAGCGCCGTTAATTAACGGCGCTGTGGAAAAAGTGAATAGCGCCCCCCAGAGGCGCATTTTCTCCGGGTCTCGGCTACCGGGGTAGCCGAGACCCCAGAGAACATGAATCGGGTCGGTTTTTACCGACACCGATGTTGCGATCGCCGTTATTAACCCTATAACGGCGACCGCAACAAAAAAAAAAAAAAAAGTTGTGCCATTTAATTTCTCTGTCCTCTGATGTCATCGGACATCAGAGGACAGAGAAAAAGGGTCCCCAGGACCCCCATGTGGCCCCCAATAAGATCCATGTGGCCCCCGGACCCTCCGGTGTCCCCCGGTGCCGGCGCCGTTAAGACAATGGCGGGCGCATGCCCAGTGCGCCCGCCGCTATGTGCCGCTGTGCTGGTGGGGGGATGGGCAAATATTCTCTGGGGTCTCGGCTACCGGGGTAGCCGAGACCCCAGAGAACATGATCCGGGTCGGTATTCACCGATCCCGGTGTTGCGATCGCATCTATGCAAGCATAGCCGCGATCGCAAAAAAAAAAAAAAAAATGATTTCTCTCCCCTCTGATGTGATCGCACATCAGAGGGGAGAAAATGAGGGTCCCCCGGTCCCCCGATCGCCCCCCCATATACTTACCGGTGTCCTCCGTCCTCCCGCAGGCCCCAGGATCCCGGCTTCTTCTCCCTGCAAAAAAAAAATGGCGGGCGCATGCGCAGTGCGCCCGCCCATCTGCTTTGGCGGCAGATTCAAATTTTTTTTCATTCATTCTCATAAAAGTACATGTTGATCACTGTGATAAACTATCACAGTGATCAAAATAAAAAAAACAGTACATAACCCCCCCATTTATCACCCCCTTAGTTAGGGACATATAATAAAAAGTAGAAATTATATTTATTTTCATTTTTCGTTAGGGTATTATAATTAGGGTTAGGGTTATAATTAGGGTTAAGGTTATAATTAGGGTTAGGGTTAGCATTAGGCTGGTTTCACACATCCGGTGTGCGCCTGACGGCGCCCACGGCATTTAGCCGCAGCGCCGCATCAGAAAATCTGATGCGCCGCATGCGTTTTTTTTGCATTGACTTGCATTAGCGCCGGATGGCGCCGCATGTCAATGCGTTGCATGCGGTTTTGTCCGGATGCGGCGCAAATGTACATTGCGGCGGCCGGACAAAACGCTTCATGTAACGTTTTTTGTTTTTGCCGGATGGTTTCTGATGTCTCCGGGCATCAGAAACCATCCTGCAAAAAACCGCATGCGGCCGCCGGCGGCGCATCAGGTTTTCTGATGCGGCGCTGCGGCAAAATGCCGGGGCGCCCGCCGGAAGTGTGAAAGCAGCCTTAGGGTAAGGGCTATAATTAGCGTTAGGGTTAGGCTGGGTTCATACTGCGTTATGGCAGTCCGTTAGACGGACTGCGTTACACCGCGGTGTAACGCAGTCCGTTAACGCTGCCATTTACCCCCATTTGAGGGCGCATCGCGACGCATGCCGTAAAGCGGCATGCGTTTGCGACGTGCCATCATTCAGTGACGAAACCTCGGACGCGGGCTGCAGCGTCTGGGCTCCGTCACCGCTAGCGCAGATGAATCATCTGCTGATTCCTCTGCGCTAGCGGGTATAGCATAATGCGATCGCGTTATGCTATACCATTACCAGCCCGTCAACGCTATGTGTTGAACGGGCTGGTAAAACGCAAAATGAACCTAGCCTTAGGGTTAGGGTTATAATTAGGGTTAGAATTAGGGTTAGGGTTACATAGGTTAGGGTTATTAAGGTTATAATTAAGGTTAGGTTACAATTAAGGGATTAGGTGGGTTATAATTAGGGGGTTGGAATTAGGGTTGGAGCTAGAATTGAGGGATTTCCACTATTTAGGCACATCAGGGGGTCTCCAAACACGATGTGGCGTTCAAAAAGTCAAATGGCGCTCCCTCCCTTCCGAGCCCTGCCGTGCGCCCAAACAGTGGTTTACCCCAACATATGGGGTATCAGCGTACTCAGGACAAATTGCACACCAATTTTGGGTTCTAATTTCTCCAATTACCCTTGGGAAAATAAAAAATAGCTGGCTAAAAAAATCATTTTTGAGAAAAAAAATGATTTTTCATTTTCACGGCTCTGCGTTTATAAATTTCTGTGAAGCACTAGGGGGTTCAAAGTGCTCACCACACATCTAGATAAGCTCCTTAAGGGTCTAGTTTCCAAAATGGGGTCACTTGTGGGGGGTTTCCACTGTTTAGGCTCATCTGGGGCACTGCAAACGGAACATGACCCCCACCAACGTCTGCATTCCAAAACGTTATTACTTCCTTTCCAAGCCCTGCTGTGCGCCAAAACAGTTCCCCCCCCCCACATATTTGGTATCAGCGTACTCAGGACAAAATGGACAACAACTTTTGGGGTCCAATTTCCTTGTGAAAAATCAAAAATTTGGGACTAAAAAATCATTTTTGTGGAAAATTGATTTTTTTTTTTCACACCCAGGCATTATAAACTTTTGTGAAACACTTGGAGGTTCAAAGTGCTCACCACAGATCTAGATAAGTTCCTTATGGGGTCTAGTTTCCAAAATGGGTCACTTGTGGGGGTTTTCCACTGTTTAGGCTCATCTGGGGCACTGCAAACGGAACATGACCCCCACCAACGTCTGCATTCCAAAACGTTATTACTTCCTTTCCAAGCCCTGCTGTGCGCCAAAACAGTTTCCCCCCCCCACATATTTGGTATCAGCGTACTCAGGACAAATTGGACAACAACTTTTGGGGTCCAATTTCCTTGTGAAAAATCAAAAATTTGGGACTAAAAAATCATTTTTGTGGAAAATTGTTTTTTTTTTTTTTTCACACCCAGGCATTATAAACTTTTGTGAAACACTTGGGGGTTCAAAGTGCTCACAGCGGATCTAGATAAGTTCCATAGGTGGTCTAGTTTCCAAAATGGTGTTACTTGTGGGGGGTTTCCACTGTTTAGGCGCATCAGGGGCTCTCCAAACGCGACATGGTGTCCAATCTCAATTCCAGCCAATTTTGGTTTGAAAAAGTCAAACGGTGCTGCTTCCATTCCAAGCTCTGCAGTGCGCCCAAACAGTGGTCCCCCCCATATATGGGGTATCAGCATACTCAGGACAAATTGTACAACAACTTTTGTTGTCCAATTTCTCCTGTTACCCTTGTGAAAATAAAAAATTGGGACTAAACGATCAGGTTTGTGGAAAAAATATGATTTTTTATTTTCACGCCCGGGCGTTATAAACTTCTGTGAAGCACTTGGGGCTTCAAAGTGCTCACCACACATCTAGATAAGTTCCTTAGGGGGTCTAGTTTCCAAAATGGGGTCACTTGTGGGGGGTTTCCACTGTTTAGACACATCAGGGCCTCTACAAATGCGACATGGCGTCCAGCCAATTCCGCGTTGAAAAAGTCAAACGGAGCTCCTTCCCTTGCGACCTCTGCCGTGCGCCCAAAAAGTGGTTTACCCCAACATATGGGGTATCGGCATGCTCAGGACAAATTGCACAAAAACTTTTGGGGTCTTGTTACCCTTGGGAAAATAAAAATTGGGGTGAAAAGATCATTTTTGTGGAAAAAATATGATTTTTTATTTTCACGGCTCTACGTTATAAACTTGTGTGAATCACTTGGAGGTTCAAAGTGCTCACCACACATCTAGATAAGTTCCTTAGGGGGTCTAGTTTCCAAAATGGGGTCACTTGTTGGGGGTTTCCACTGTTTAGGCACATCAGGGGCTCTCTAAACGCGACATGGCATCCAGCCAATTCTGCGTTGAAAAAGTCAAACAGCGCTCCTTCCCTTGCGACCTCTGCCGTGCGCCCAAAAAATGGTTTACCCCCACATATGGGGTATCAGCATGCTCAGGACAAATTGCACAAAAACTTTTGCGGTCTTATTACCCTTGGGAAATTAAAAATTGGGGTGAAAAGATCATTTTTGTGAAAAAAAATTTTTTTTTTTTTTCACGGCTCTAGGTTATAAACTTGTGTGAAGCACTTGGAGGTTCAAAGTTCTCACCACACATCTAGATAAGTTCCTTAAGGGGTCTTGTATCCAAAATGGGGTCACTTGTGGGGTGTTTCCACTGTTTAGGCACATCAGGGGCTATCTAAACGCGACATGGCATTCAGCCAATTCTGCGTTGAAAAAGTCAAACGGCGCTCCTTCCCTTGCGACCTCTGCCACGCGCCCAAAAAGTGGTTTACCCCCACATATGGGGTATCGAAGTATTCAGAAGAAATTGCACAACAAATTTTGTGGTTCATTTTTTCTTTTAACACTTGTGAAAATAAAAAAAACTTGGTTCCGAAGTAAAGCTTTTGCAAAAAAAGTTAAATGTCAATTTGTTCCTTCCACATTGCTTCAGTCCTGTGAAGCACCTGAAGGGTTAATAAACTTCTTGAATGTGGTTTTGAGCACCTTGAGGGTGCAGTTTTTAGAATGGTGTCACTTTTGGGTATTTTCTATCATATAGACCCCTCAAAGTGACTTCAAATGTGATGTGGTCCCTAAAAAAAAATGGTGTTGTAAAAATGAGAAATCGCTGGTCAACTTTTAACCCTTATAACTTCGTAATAAAAAAAAATTTTGGTCCCAAAATTGTGCTGATGTAAAGTAGACATGTGGGAAATGTTATTTATTAAGAAATTTGTGTGACATATCTCTCTGATTTAAGGGCATAAAAATTTAAAGTTTGAAAATTGTTAAATTTTCAAAATTTTCGCCATATTTCCGTTTTTTTCATAAATAAACACAAGTCATATCAAAGAAATTTTACCACTAACGTGAAGTACAATATGTCACGAAAAAACAATCTCAGAATCAGCGGGATTCGTTAAAGCGTTCCAGAGTTATAACCTCATAAAGTGACAGTGGTCAGAATTGTAAAAATTGGCCCGGTCATTAAGCTGCAAAATGGCTCTGTCCTTAAGGGGTTAAAGGCTCTTCAGAGATTCTTGGGTTTTGCCAATTTTTATCGTAAATTTATTGGTAATTTCTCTGTTATTGTTAAACCATTGACTGATTTGACCAAAAAGGGTTCTGATGTGGTGAATTGTCCTCCTGAGGCAGTCTCTGCGTTTCAGGAACTTAATCAGAGATTCACTTCTGCTCCTGTTCTACTGCAGCCTGATGTTTCTCTGCCATTTCAGGTGGAGGTTGATGCCTCTGAAATTTTGTCAGGTGCCTTTTTGTCCCAAAGAGATTCAGAGACCTCTAAAAGTAACCCTTGTGCCTTTTTCTCTCGAAAATTTTCTCCAACTGAACGTAATTATGACGTGGGTAATCGGGAGTTATTGGCCATGAAGTGGGCTTTTGAAGAGTGGAGACATTGGCTGGAGGGAGCCAAACATCAGGTGGTGGTCCTCACGGACCATAAGAATCTGGTTTATCTGGAATCAGCCAAGCGACTTAATCCTAGACAGGCCAGGTGCGCCTTGTTTTTCACACGTTTTAATTTTGTGGTTTCCTTTCTTCCTGGCACTAAGAATGTTAAGGCGGATGCCCTATCGAGGAGTTTCCTTGCGGACTCTCCTGAGTTATCTGATCCTGCTGTTATTTTGAAAGAGGGTGTAGTTCTTTCTGCCATCTCGCCCAATTTGAGACTGGCTCTGGAAGGGTGTTAGGAAGATAAACCCGAGCGCTGCCCTATTGGGAAATTGTTTGTCCCAGACCGGTGGAAAAAGAGTGTGATGTCTGAGATTCATTGTTCCGCGTTGGCCGGTCATCCCGGAATTTTTGGTACCAGAGATTTGGTTAGTGGGTCCTTTTGGTGGCCTACTTTGTCTCGTGACGTCAGGGAATTTGTGCAGTCCTGCAGGACTTGCTCTCGCTCCAAGCCTTGCTCTCGCTCTAGTGGTTTGTTGATGCCATTGCCTGTGCCCAAGAGACCATGGACCCATATCTCTATGGATTTCATTTCCGACCTCCCTGTTTCTCAGAGAATGACCGTTATTTGGGTGATTTGTGATAGGTTTTCCAAAATGATACATCTTGTGCCATTACCTAAGTTGCCTTCCTCCTCTGAATTGGTGCCTTTGTTCCTTCAGCAATTGGTTCGTTTACACGGCATTCCTGAGAACATTGTGTCTGACAGAGGAGTCCAGTTTGTTTCCAGATTTTGGAGGACTTTTTGTTCTAAACTTGGTGTTCAGTTGTCTTTCTCCTCGGCTTTTCATCCTCAGACCAATGGACAAACTGAGAGAACAAACCAGACATTGGAGACCTATCTGAGATGCTTTGTGTCTGTTGATCAGGATGACTGGGTCTCTTTTTTGCCTTTGGCTGAGTTTGCTCTTAATAATAGGGCTAGCTCTGCCACTTTGATGTCTCCATTTTTCTGCAATTTTGGGTTTCACCCTCGATTTTCTTCGGGACAGACGGAGGCTTCTGTCTGTCCGGGTGTTGACTCTGTTGTGGAGCGTATGCAGCAGATTTGGGACCAGGTAGTGGAGAGGTTGTCCCTCTCTCAGGAAAGGGCCCAGCGGTTTGCCAACCGGCATAGGACTGATGGTCCTCGGTATGAAGTGGGGGACTTGGTCTGGTTGTCCTCAAGAAATATCCCTATGAGAGTTGCATCTCCTAAGTTTAAGCCTAGATTCATTGGACCTTATAAGATCATGGAGATTCTTAATCCTGTTTCCTTTCGTTTACTTCTTCCAGGGACATTTAAGATCCATAACGTGTTCCACAAGTCCTTATTGAAGAGGTTTGTCGAGCCAGTGGTTCCTATGGCTGCTCCTCCTGACCCTGTTTTGGTTGAGGGCAATCTGGAGTATGTGGTTGATAAAAATATTGGATTCTCGTTTTTCTAGACGGAAACTCCAGTATTTGGTTAAGTGGAGAGGTTATGGTCATGAGGACAATTCTTGGGTGTTTGCTTCGGACATCCATGCTAGGAGACTGATCCGTGCGTATCACAGAGCTCATCCTGACTGACCTGGTTGCCCAAGTGAGGGTTCGGTGACCCTCCTCAGGGGGGGGTACTGTTGTGAATGTGTTGGAGATGAGTTCTGAGCAGAAGCTCCCTCTGGTGGTTGCAGACAGTGCTGAACCATTTAGTGAAGATTGGCAATCAGGAGTTACAGACTGGTCCTATATAAGGGAGGTTCCCTCCCATCAGGGTTGCCGGTGATCAATTGTTCTTGTCTAACTGCTGTTGTTCCTGGTTCACTTGGAAGCCTGCTGAGTCTTGCCTCTTCTCTGCTCTCAGATAAGACATTTTCTTTTTTTATTTCTGTGCTTGCTTTTTGCATTGTTTTCCTGCACTCTTGTGGAGGTCAGCCAGGTCCCCTCCGGGGTGCTTGTGCTCCTCTCAGTTTGTCTGAGCCTCTGTTATTTGTTCATTTGCCTTTTCCAGTTATTTCAGTGGCTGCGGCTTAGTTTTGTTACACCAGAGAACTAATTTAGGTGGTAGAGGTCGTGTGATCTCAGGTGTTTTTGCAATTAGTAGAGTTGGTACTTTTTAGGGTTTTTTGGGATTGCAGTAAGTGTCCTTCCTATCCTTTTCTGTCTAGGAAGTTTGGGCCCCAACGTTTGCTCATATTATTTTCTGTCTGTGTTTGTATTTCCTCTTGTCTAACCGCCATTACATGTTTGGGGCTTCCTTTGTTCTTTGGGGATCTGCTCCGGGGCAGATAGTTTTCCTCTTTCTATCTTTAGGTGTAGTTAGCTTCTCAGGCTGTGACGAGGCGTCTAGGACCAATGTAGGTACGCTCCACGGCTGCCTTTAGTTGTGGTGGTTAGTCAGGGTACTGCAATCCAGTAGATTCCAACCTCTCTGGTGTATTGCCGTTTTTGCCTGCTCTCCTCAGCTACCAAAACATAACAGGGAAGCATTTATGCAGGAGTAGCATTTATGTACATTTAATCGAAGTACATTTATCAAAGTACTTGGCAGTTAAATATGGCAGACAGGGCAGGAGACGGGTAAGACAAATAAATCTATTCCCTGCATATTTGGATTACAACACATATTCACCATATTAATTTGAATCATGTATATCCTGGCTGCTGCATTCACTCACATCCACCGCCCTTGCATTAACTCTTTACAATCCATCCATATCAGCCCCTCTGTCCTTTCCTCTCCTATGTATAGCACTCACACTTTTCACATTGCTAAACAGCACAGATCTATTCAGTCCCACCATCCACCACACGAGACGCTCTCACAAATCACTTAATCATCTGCTCACTCTTTCTATCCTCCTCCTAGTCACAGGAGATATCTGTTATGAATGTGCTAGAGATGGTTTCTGAGCAGAGGCTCCCTCTGGTGGTTACAGACAGTACTGAACCTTTCAGCGAGGAATGGCAATCTGAGTTCACTGACTGGTCTGATAAAAGGGAGGTTCCCTCCCATGATGGTTGCCGGTGATCAATTGTTCTTGTCTCAATTGTGGTTCCTGGTTCATTTGGAAGTTTGCTGAAGTCTTGCCTGCATCTCCTGCTTTCAGATAAGATATTTTTTGCTTTTCTTTTTGTGCTTGCTTTTTGCATTGTTTTCTGCACTTTTGTGGAGGTCAGCCAGGTCCCCTCCTGGAGCCTGAGCTCCTCACAGTTTATCTGCAGCCACTGTTATTTGCTCATTTGCTTTTTCCTGTTTTTTTCCGCGGCTGCAGCTTGGTTTTGTTCACACTGAGATCTGATTTAGCGGGTGGCGAGATCGTGTGATATCAGTATTTTTGTAATCAGAATTGTTGGATTTTTGTAGGGTTTTTTAGGTTGCAGAAAGTAATCTCTCCTTTCCTATCCAATTTAGTCAGCTTGTGGCCCCAGCGTTTGCTCAATCTATTTTCTGCCTATGTTTGTGTTTTCATCTTGTCTAACCGCCATTATATGTTTGGGGGCTTCCTATTTTCTTTGGGGATCTGCTCCGGGGCAGATAGCTTTCATCTTTCTGCCTTTAGGTGTAGTTATCTCTCAGGCTGTGACGAGGCATCTAGGATCAACGTAGGAACGCTCCACGGCTACCTCTAGTTGTCTCGTTAGTATGAATCTGCAACCCATCAGTTACCAACATCTCAGGTGTTCTGCTGCCCTGCTGTTGTTCCTGTCCTCCTCAGCTACCGAAACACAACAGATATCGCTCCAAACCCCGGCCCCCCATGTTACAGCAAGTCAAACCTCCCAACTGCTATACTCAGAAACCCCGCTAATCTTATTAACCCCTTAATGACCATCAATACATCTTTTAACTGACCTGAGATATAAGAGAATAGCATCCCCATACAGGAGACAATCCAGCAGCTGTCCACTATTGCTGACAACTTACTGCATAAGCCACGATCAGTGTTGTCACCGTCCATATCTGTTTAATCCCTTAGATGCTGCTGTCAATAATGACTATATCATATAAATGTCACGGGTGTGTCGCGGCTGTAACGGGTCTGGGAGGCGGAACCTCTGAGCTTTATTATACAAGGAGGCTTTCCTTGTAAAGGAGCGGGTGGCACCCGGGGAGACGGACAGGAAGTCACTGCAAGTGACGAGGGCAGTCTCTGGATAGACAGGCGGGTAGTCACGGCAAGTGACCGGGGCAGTCTCTGGGTAGACAGGCAGGTAGTCACGGCAAGTGACCGGGGCAGTCTCTGGATAGACAGGCGGGTAGTCACGGCAAGTGACCGGGGCAGTCTCTGGGTAGACAGGCTGGTAGTCACGGCAAGTGACCGGGGCAGTCTCTGGATAAACAGGCAGGCAAGGGGCCAGGGCAGTCTCTGAATGGACAGGTATATACGACCTGAGATGGTGGAGCCTCCCGGTAGGCTAGCAGGCAGATGACAGATGAGCGCCCCCAAGTGAGCAGGCGAGAGTCTCTGGAATAGCCGATGGACACCGCAGGTGATGGCCGAACCTCCAGATAGGCTTGCAGGCAGATGGCAGATGAGCGCCCCCAAGTGAGCAGGCGAGAGTCTCTGGAATTGCCGATGGTCACCGCATGTGACGGCCGAACCTCCAGGCAGGCTTGCGGGCAGGTAGCAGACAGCAAACTGGCAGGAAACAGGCAGGTAACTGGTAACGGACCCTGAGGGCTAAAGCAGAGTAGTGAACAGTGCAATAACAACATTGCTCGGGCACCTCCATTAAGGAGGAAGTACTTTATATAGGGTGGAGTCCTCCGGCATTGGCCGGGGACCTTTTTGAAAGATGCGCGCGGCCCCTTTAAGAGCGGGGGAGCGCGCGGGCGCGCGCCCTAAGTCAGTAGCAGGGAAGGAGCGCGCGGCCCCAGCAGGGCGGAAGGAGGACGCTGAGAGCGGGTAAGGGGGGCGACGTCCCTGCCTGGCAGAGGACGCTGTCGCAGGGGAACAGCATCCCTGCCTGGCAGAGGACAGGGACGCCGGCGCTACAGTACCCCCCCCTTTAGGCCCCCCCTTTTTTAGGCCAGAAAGAAATTTAGCTAGGATGAGAGGGGCATGGATGTTCTCCCGAGGCTCCCACGTTCTCTCCTCAGGACCAAACCCCTTCCAATCCACCAGAAAATAGGTCTTTCTTCCTACCCTTTTGGTGGCCAGAATGTTCTCTACCTCAAATTCGTCTTCAGCAGACACTGGAGCAGGAGGTGTACCTGTAGACTTGACAAAAGAGTTAAGTACCACCGGTTTGAGGAGAGATACATGGAAGGAGTTAGGAATCCGCAAATTGGCCGGGAGTTTAAATTTATAGGACACCGGGTTGATCTGACTGATGATCTCAAAAGGACCGATGAACCGAGGGCCTAACTTGTAGGAAGGAATCTTGAGCCGGACATACTTGGACGAAAGCCAGACCTTATCCCCAGGACGGAATTGAGGAGGATCCAGACATTTTTTGTCAGCATGTTTCTTCATGCGCTCGGATGACAGAATGAGTGCGGACCGGGTACTCTCCCATATGGAGGAAAATTCGTTAACCAGAGATTCCGCAGCTGGATTGTCCACAGAGATGGAGACAGGAACAGGGATCCGAGGGTGTTGACCGAAGACTACAAAAAACGGAGATTTGGAGGAAGATTCGCTCTCGTGATTGTTGTACGAGAATTCGGCCCAAGGCAGGAGATCCACCCAGTCAGAATGGTGGGCATTAACGAAGTGTCGGAGATAACTGGTCAGATTCTGATTGATTCGCTCGACTTGTCCATTGGACTGCGGGTGGTAAGCGGAGGAGAAATCCAAGGTGACGTCTATCAACTTACAAGTGGCTCTCCAGAAACGTGAGGTGAACTGTACCCCACGATCCGACACAATGTGACGAGGCAGACCATGAAGACGGAAGATGTGGCGGATAAAGTCTTTAGCCAACTCGGGTGCAGACGGAAGCCCTGGCAGGGGAATGAAGTGAGCCATCTTGGAAAATCGGTCAACGACCACCCAAATGACCGTACAACCGGCAGAGACGGGCAGATCTGTTATGAAGTCCATGGCTATATGCTGCCAGGGGGCAGCGGGTACAGGAAGCGGAAGAAGACGGCCGGCCAGCAGGTGTCTTGGAACTTTGTTGCGGGCACAGGAGACACAGGCAGAAACAAAGTCTATTACGTCCTTGTGCAGGGTAGGCCACCAGTAATGCCGAGTAATGAGCTGGAGGGTCTTTTTCTGACCAGCGTGGCCAGCTAGTTTAGACGAATGACCCCAGTGTAGGATTCTCTCCAGATCGGTTACCGATACGAACGTCTTACCAGGAGGGAGACGATTTAGACTCACGGGAGCCACCTGCATCACTCTGGCGGGATCGATGATATGTTTAGGTTCCTCCTCGAGATCCGACACCAGGAAGGACCGGGACAAGGCGTCCGCCTTGATGTTCTTGTCGGCCGGGCGAAAATGTAAGAGAAAATCAAAGCGGGCAAAAAACAAGGACCACCGGGCTTGGCGAGGGTTAAGTCTCTGGGCATGCTGGAGGTAAGCCAGATTTTTGTGGTCAGTGTAAATGATTACCGGATGAAGAGCCCCCTTGAGTAGGTAACGCCACTCCTCCAATGCCAGCTTGATGGCCAATAACTCTCGGTCTCCTATGGAGTAATTGCGCTCAGAAGAGGAGAAGAGTTTGGAGAAGAAGCAAGATACCATCCTCCCGGAAGAAGACTTTTGAGTCAGTACCGCTCCGGCTCCAGAAGAGGAAGCGTCCACCTCCAGGAAGAACTGCTTGTTGCCGTCCGGGCGATGCAGCACTGGAGCGGAAGAGAAGGCCTGTTTTAGAGAAAGAAAGGCCTCCTCTGCTTCGGGCGTCCACTGTTTGGGATTAGCATCCTTGCGGGTGAGCGCAGAGATTGGAGCAGTCCGGGAAGAGAAGTGCGGTATGAAAAGGCGGTAATAATTGGCGAATCCCAGGAACCGCTGAATGGCCTTCAACCCCTCCGGTCGGGGCCATTTCTCGATGGCAGACAGTTTCTCCGGATCCATTCGTAGGCCTGTCTGAGAAATGATGTAGCCCAAAAACGGAAGCGAGGTCTGCTCAAAGAGGCACTTCTCATATTTGGCGAAGAGGTGATTCTGCCTGAGCCTGAGCAGAACCTGACAAACATCCCTCCGGTGAGACTGGAGATCCGGAGAGAAGACCAAGATGTCGTCTAGATACACCATAACGCAGGAGTAGAGAAGGTCCCGGAAGATGTCATTGACCAACTCCTGAAAAACTGCTGGAGCATTACAGAGACCAAAGGGCATCACCAAATACTCGTAGTGACCGTCCCGGGTGTTGAATGCCGTCTTCCATTCATCTGCCCGACGGATACGGACTAGGTTATATGCCCCACGAAGATCCAGTTTGGTGAAGATTCTAGCCCCCCTCAGACGATCAAACAATTCTGGAATGAGCGGAAGAGGGTACTTATTCTTCACTGTGATCAAATTTAGGCCTCTGTAGTCAATACAGGGACGGAGAGAGCCGTCTTTCTTTTTTACGAAGAAGAAACCAGCTCCCGCTGGGGAGGTGGATTTCCGGATGAATCCCTTGGCCAAATTCTCCTCGATATATTCGGACATCGACCTGGTCTCAGCAGCGGACAATGGGTAAATACGCCCACGAGGAGGCGTAGTACCGGGTAGCAGGTCGATCGGGCAATCATACGGTCTGTGAGGGGGTAATGTCTCTGCTTCCTTTTTATTAAAGACATCAGCGAATGACCAATATGGAATCGGGAGCCCTGGTAGATTAGTTGGTGTAGGAGAAGGACGGACGGGATGAACAGGAACCAAACACGTTTTATGACAGTCCTGTCTCCAGCGAAGGATCTCTCCAGTCTGCCAGTCGAGCACGGGTGAATGCTTTTGGAGCCAAGGCAGACCTAGTAAGAAAGCGTGAGAGAGTCCAGGCAGAACATGAAACGAGATGCTCTCAGAATGCAACATTCCCACCTGCAGGGTTATGGCTTCAGTGATAAGTTGGATGGGACGTGGTAGGAGACCCCCATCCACAGCAGCAACAGATACTGGTTCAACCAGAGGTTTGGTAGGAATGCGATATTTTTCTACTAGAGCCTGTGAAACAAGATTCCCGGCTGCTCCAGAATCAAGTTGGGCTAGTTCGAAATAACGGTTTCTCACCGAGGAGAATTGAGACTGACAGCAGCAGAGATGAAGAGGATTTATTTTTGTCTAGGTGGACTTCTCCGAGCGAACCTAGACACAGGCGTTTCCCGACCTCTCTGGGCAGGTACGGATCCGGTGCTCCTTACTGCCACAGTAGAAGCAACTCCCTTCGGCACGGCGTAAGTCCTGACGGGCTTTGACCATCTTGGTCTGGTCGACTTGCATAGGCTCAGAAGAGTGTACCTGAGGAGAAACGGAAGGAGTTACAGGTCTCTGAAAAGAAGGAGCTAGACGAGGAAACCTTCTCTCACGGGTGACCTCTTTAGCGCGCTCCTGGAACCGTAGATCAATTCGATTGGCAAGAGTTATTAGGTCATCGAGAGAGGTTGGAATGTCCCGACCGGCAAGTTCATCTTTAATACGGCCGGACAGACCCTCCCAGAAGACAGATATCAGAGCGTCATTATCCCAAGCCAGCTCCGAGGCAAGGGTACGGAACCGTATGGCATATTGACCCACGGTGAGACTTCCCTGACGGAGACGCAGCAGAGATGATGCAGAGGAGGTCTTCCGTCCGGGTTCGTCGAATACCTTCCGGAAGGCTGAGAGAAAAGCAGACAGGTCAGACACCAGAGGATCTTCTCTCTCCCAAAGAGGATTTAGCCAGGCCAGGGCCTCTCCGGTGAGATGGGACATGATGAAGGCAATTTTGGCCCGGTCGGAGTTAAACTGGTGTGCCAGGAGTTCAAAATGCAGGGTGCACTGGTTAATGAACCCCCGAGCCAGAGCAGGGTCGCCTCCAAACCGAGGAGGAGCTGAAAGTCGAGGTCCAGGAACGGAAACCACAGAATTGGTAAGCAGCGGAACTCCCGGATTGCGAGTCATGGCGCCCGCGGTGGTTGCTGGTGAAGTAGTCAGGGTGTCCAGGCGGGAATTAACATTCCGCAGGTGACCCAGGATGGACTCCTGTTGAGACCTCTGATGAGACAGTTCATGACACAGGTCAGAGAGCGAGGGAGTTTGGGTGCCACCGGGTTCCATGGCCCGAGCAAACTGTAACGGGTCTGGGAGGCGGAACCTCTGAGCTTTATTATACAAGGAGGCTTTCCTTGTAAAGGAGGGGTGGCACCCGGGGAGACGGACAGGAAGTCACTGCAAGTGACGAGGGCAGTCTCTGGATAGACAGGCGGGTAGTCACGGCAAGTGACCGGGGCAGTCTCTGGGTAGACAGGCAGGTAGTCACGGCAAGTGACCGGGGCAGTCTCTGGATAGACAGGCGGGTAGTCACGGCAAGTGACCGGGGCAGTCTCTGGGTAGACAGGCTGGTAGTCACGGCAAGTGACCGGGGCAGTCTCTGGATAAACAGGCAGGCAAGGGGCCGGGGCAGTCTCTGAATGGACAGGCATATACGACCTGAGATGGTGGACCCTCCCGGTAGGCTAGCAGGCAGATGACAGATGAGCGCCCCCAAGTGAGCAGGCGAGAGTCTCTGGAATAGCCGATGGACACCGCAGGTGATGGCCGAACCTCCAGATAGGCTTGCAGGCAGATGGCAGATGAGCGCCCCCAAGTGAGCAGGCGAGAGTCTCTGGAATTGCCGATGGTCACCGCATGTGACGGCCGAACCTCCAGGCAGGCTTGCGGGCAGGTAGCAGACAGCAAACTGGCAGGAAACAGGCAGGTAACTGGTAACGGACCCTGAGGGCTAAAGCAGAGTAGTGAACAGTGCAATAACAACATTGCTCGGGCACCTCCATTAAGGAGGAAGTACTTTATATAGGGTGGAGTCCTCCGGCATTGGCCGGGGACCTTTTTGAAAGATGCGCGCGGCCCCTTTAAGAGCGGGGGAGCGCGCGGGCGCGCGCCCTAAGTCCAGTAGCAGGGAAGGAGCGCGCGGCCCCAGCAGGGCGGAAGGAGGACGCTGAGCGCGGGTAAGGGGGGCGACGTCCCTGCCTGGCAGAGGACGCTGTCGCAGGGGAACAGCGTCCCTGCCTGGCAGAGGACAGGGACGCCGGCGCTACAGCGGCGGAGATCGTCGCGATTGCACACCCTGACTTCGCACAGCTGAGTTTCTGGTGCTGGGTGTTTTTCAGCACTGAGGGAGTTAATTCTTTCTCTCTCGATGCTGGACAGGCCAGCCTTGCCCAGCTGCGATTGATGTTTTGTTAATTAGCTTCCTTCATATACCTGCTGGTCTGCTGGGGAAGTTGCCGGTGAAAGCATTCATTCAGACCAGCAGAGCGGATCGTTTCTGAGAAGACTTAAGCTAAGAGTGCCTGTTGTGGTTTTTCCTCTCCTCGCTTATTGTTTATCTTCTTAACCTTTTGTGTTCCTCTGTAGTGGAAGTTTTGTATGCAAGGCAGTGTTTTCTTTACCCCCTGTCTGTCTCGTTTGTATTTGTGTGTAAGCTGTTACCTGCCCATTCCCTGTGGTGGTAATCAGGGTCCTTCTCAGGACTAGATTACAGTGGTCAGGGATCTACAGGAGACAGGGTTACGCTGGTGGCCTGGACCTCTGTACCATTAACAGTACCTCCAGGTAGAGGGACTAGTCAGGACCCCAGTTCAGGGTCAGCATAGACCCCGGTCCACCTCTATCCTGAGACAGCGTTTCACGTGCACAGTATAGACCCACAATACATTGGATATTATGTCAGGTAAGACATTGCTGGCAGATTCTACGTATACATGTTGATATTTTCTATAATATGAAATATAGAATGTTGTCTCATTAGATATATGTTACTATCATAGAATATATCTGTTATACGTCGTGACAATAAATGGTTAAAAATGTGGCTTCTAACTCTTTATCCCCATCAGCTCCCTGAGATCATGATTGTGTGGTCCTGATGTTTGCCATGACAATTCTCGAGCAAAGAGCGGCCTTAGAGTCTGCCGGCTATAGCAGCCTGTTCAGAAATCTGCAACATTTAGGTGGTAGAAATCAACTTTTTCATCCTACCATGCCATTTTACATTAATTCCTGAAAAGCACCTGAAGGGTTAATAAACTACCTGACAGCAGTTTTCAGCATGTCAGGGGGTTCACTTTTTAAAATGGCATCACTTTTGGGGTTTTTCCAATATATAGGACCCCCTAAAGTCACTTCAAACCTGGATAGGTCTCTAAAAATAATTATTGTAAATTTCCATGAAAAATTACTGCTACATTTTTAAATCTCCTAAAATGCTAACAAAATAAAATAACATTTTACAAATGGTGCTGATGTAAAGCCGACATGTGGAAATATTATTTATTAATGATTTGCTATGGCATGTGGATCGCCCGCCTGGGCAGTGGGGTACTCGGTAGTGTCTTAAGGGATGTGTCACGGCAGCAGTGACCCGGTCCATGGCCCTGGGCGTCCAATAAATGGGGAATATTTACAGGGGATGACAGAGTTTGTAGTAAAGTGTTTGTGACGCCACCTGTGGTTTCTGGTCAGAGGTGACCAGCGCTGCAGGGCAGATCCTCTGGGACAGATGGTGAGATGCAGCAAAGTTGGAATAGCTTCCCACAGGTGAAGCTTGTCCCAGGGCTGAAGGGTGTTGTAGAGAGAGTGATGGTGCTGGGGGATGTAGCAGAGTGGAGTTGTGCCGCATGAAGAACTTGAGGAGACAGTCAGATGCAGTTTCCAAGGCTTTACTCACAGTCCAGGTGCATGCAGTACAGGTGCCCGCTTGGTGCCACGTCCTCCAGGTATGGAGTCCAGCCAATTCCCAGGTAGATGGAGAACACCAGTCCAAAGCTCCCAGTCAGTATATGCCTTCCCTGGCCATCTCACTGTGCTGATTCCCACTCCTTCCTTCCCAGCACTTCAGAAAGCAGTGTCCCAGTCTGGCAGCTGCGAATCCTGTCGGACAGCGTGACCCAGGCATTTCCTTGATTCTATATAGCTTTCCTTCCCGGAGAAGATGATTGTGGTTGTGGCTGTGACCCCTTGTAACGGGTCTGGGAGGCGGAACCTCTGAGCTACTATACAAGGGGGCGGTCCTTGTAAGGGAGCTGGTGGCGACCAGGGTAGACGGGCAGGCAGTCACAGCCGGTAACCGGGGAAGTCTCTGGATGAACGGGCAGGCGGTCACGGCAAGTGACCGGGGCAGTCTCTGGATGAGCGGGCAGGAGATCACGGCAAGTGACCGGGGCAGTCTCTGGATGAGCGGGCAGGAGATCCCGGCAAGTGACCGGGACAGTCTCTGGATGAGGTAGGTACGACCTGCGATGGCTGAACCTCCCGGTAGGCTAGCAGGCAGATAGCAGATGAGCGCTCCCAGGTGAGCGGGCGAGAGTCTCTGGAATAGCAGGCGGTCACGGCACGTGATGGCAGAACCTCCAGGTAGGCTAGCAGGCAGGTAACAGATGAGCGCTCCCAGGTGAGCGGGAAGGCTGGTCCTTAGACAGACTGGCAGGTAATGGTGGGCAGACTGTCGGACGGTGGAGCCTCCAGGTAGGCTAGCAGGCAAAAAGGTGAGCGCTCCCAGGTGAGCGGGCGAGAGTCTCTGGAATAGCAGGCGGTCACGGCACGTGACGGCAAAACCTCCAGGTAGGCTAGCAGGCAGGTAACAGGTGAGCGCTCCCAGGTGAGCGGGCTGTCAGGCAGGAACAGATAGCACACTGGCAGGAAACTGGCAAGTAACTGGCAATGGAACCTGAGGGCTGAAGCAGAGTAGTCAACAGTGCAACAACATTGCTCGGGCGCCTCCATTTTGGAGGAAGTGCCTTATATAAGGTGAAGTCCTCCGGCCATTGGCCGGGGACTCCTTAGGACGGCACGCGCGGCCCCTTTAAGAGGGGGGAGTAGCGCGCGCGCCCTAAGCACAGTGGCCGAGAAGGAGCGCGCGCTGCAGCAGAGCGGGAGGAGGAAGCCGGGCTCGGAGCAGAGGGGTGAGGGGAACAGCGTCCCTGCCTGGCAGAGGGCAGGGACGCCGGCGCTACAGTACTCCCCCCTTTTAGGCCCCCCCTTTTTTAGGCCAGAGAGAAATTTAGCTAGGATGAGAGGGGCATGGATGTTCTCCCGAGGCTCCCACGTTCTCTCCTCAGGACCAAACCCCTTCCAATCTACCAAAAAATAGGTCTTCCCTCTTACCCTTTTTGTGGCCAGAATATTCTCTACCTCAAATTCGTTTTCAGCTGAAACCGGAGCAGGAGGCGTACCTGTGGACTTGGAAAAAGAGTTAAGTACCACCGGTTTGAGGAGAGATACATGGAAGGAGTTAGGGATCCGCAAGTTGGCCGGGAGTTTCAATTTATAGGCCACCGGGTTGATCTGACTGATGACCTCCAGAGGACCGATGAACCGAGGCCCTAACTTATAGGAAGGAATCTTGAGCCGGACATACTTGGACGAGAGCCAGACCTTATCCCCCGGACGGAATTGAGGAGGATCCAGACGTTTTTTGTCAGCATGTCTTTTCATACGCTCGGATGACAGAAGAAGTGCGGATCGGGTACTCTCCCATATGGAGGAAAATTTGTTAACAAGAGACTCCGCAGCCGGATTGTCCACTGAGGTGGAGACGGGAAATGGGATCCGAGGATGCTGACCGAAGACTACAAAAAACGGAGATTTGGAGGAAGATTCGCTCTCGTGATTGTTGTAAGAAAATTCGGCCCATGGCAGATGATCCACCCAGTCGGAATGGTGGGCATTAACGAAGTGCCGGAGGTAACTGGTCAGAATCTGATTGATCCGCTCCACTTGACCATTGGACTGTGGGTGGTAAGCGGAGGAGAAGTCCAGGGTGACGTCTAACAATTTACAAGTGGCTCTCCAGAAACGTGAGGTGAACTGTACCCCTCGATCCGACACGATGTGACGGGGCAGGCCATGAAGACGGAAGATGTGGCGGATAAAGTCTTTAGCCAGCTCGGGTGCAGACGGGAGGCCTGGCAGAGGAATAAAGTGAGCCATCTTGGAAAAGCGGTCCGCGACCACGCAAATGACCGTACAACCAGCAGAGACGGGGAGGTCAGTTATGAAGTCCATGGCTATATGCTGCCAGGGGGCAGCGGGTACAGGAAGCGGAAGAAGGCGACCGGCAGGCAGGTGTCTCGAAACTTTGTTGCGGCCACAGGAGGCACAGGCAGCCACAAAGTCTATTACGTCCTTGTGCAGGGTAGGCCACCAGTAATGCCGGGAAATAAGCTGGAGGGTCTTTCTCTGACCGGCGTGGCCAGCCAGTTTAGACGAATGACCCCAGTGTAGGATCCTCTCCCGATCGGGTACCGATACGAACGTCTTACCGGGAGGGAGACGGTTTAGGCTCACGGGAGCCACCTGCATGACTCTGGCGGGATCGATGATATGTTTAGGTTCTTCCTCGAGATCCGACACCAGGAAAGATCGAGACAAGGCGTCTGCCTTGATGTTCTTGTCAGCCGGGCGAAAATGTAGAATAAAATCAAAGCGAGCAAAAAACAAGGACCACCGGGCTTGGCGCGGGTTAAGTCTCTGGGCATGCTGGAGGTAAGCCAAGTTTTTGTGGTCAGTGTAAATAATTACCGGATGAAGAGCCCCCTCGAGTAGGTAACGCCACTCCTCCAATGCCAGCTTGATGGCCAATAACTCTCGGTCTCCTATGGAATAATTGCATTCAGAAGAGGAGAAGAGTTTAGAGAAGAAGCCGCAAGTTACCATCCTCCCGGACGATGATTTCTGAGTAAGTACCGCTCCGGCTCCAGAGGAGGAAGCGTCAACCTCCAGGAAGAACTGCTTGTTGCCGTCCGGGCGATGCAGCACTGAGGCGGAAGAGAAGGCCTGTTTTAAGGAAAGAAAGGCCTCCTCTGCTTCGGGCGTCCACTCCTTGGGGTTAGTGCCCCTACGGGTGAGCGCGGAAATTGGGGCAGTCCGGGAAGAGAAGTGCGGTATGAAGAGGCGGTAATAGTTAGCGAAGCCCAGGAACCGCTGAATGGCCTTCAATCCCTCCGGTCGGGGCCATTTCTCAATGGCAGACAGTTTCTCTGGATCTATTCGTAGGCCGGTCTGAGAAATAATGTAGCCCAAAAACGGAAGCGAGGTCTGCTCAAAGAGGCACTTCTCATATTTAGCGAAGAGGTGATTCTGCCTGAGCCTGAGCAGAACCTGACGAACGTCCCTCCGGTGAGTCTGGAGATCCGGAGAGAAGACCAAGATGTCGTCCAGGTACACCACTACGCAGGAGTAGAGAAGGTCCCGGAAGATGTCATTGACCAACTCTTGAAAGACGGCGGGAGCATTACAGAGACCAAAGGGCATCACTAGATATTCGTAGTGGCCGTTCCGGGTGTTGAAGGCAATCTTCCATTCATGCCCTTGACGGATACGGACCAGGTTGTACGCCCCACGGAGGTCCAGTTTGGTGAAGATTCTAGCCCCCCGCAGACGATCGAATAATTCTGGAATGAGCGGAAGGGGATACTTATTCTTCACCGTGATCTGGTTAAGGCCTCTATAGTCTATACAGGGACGGAGAGAGCCGTCCTTCTTTTTTACGAAAAAGAAGCCTGCTCCCGCCGGGAGGTAAATTTCCGGATGAATCCCCTGGCCAAATTCTCCTCGATATATTCGGACATCGACCGGGTCTCGGCAGCGGACAATGGGTAAATACGCCCACGGGGAGG
Organism: Oophaga sylvatica; assembly: GCA_033576555.1. Taxonomy (NCBI): domain Eukaryota; kingdom Metazoa; phylum Chordata; class Amphibia; order Anura; family Dendrobatidae; genus Oophaga; species Oophaga sylvatica. Next base: position 6,772 of record JARQOD010006414.1, on the reverse strand, counting down.
CGTAGTACCGGGTAACAGGTCGATAGGACAGTCGTATGGTCTGTGAGGAGGTAATGTCTCTGCCTCCTTTTTATTAAAGACATCAGCAAATGACCAATAGGGAACCGGAAGTCCAGGTAGATTAGTTGGGGTAGGAGAAGGACGGACGGGATGAACAGGAACCAAACACGTCTTATGACAATCCTGTCCCCAGCGAAGAACCTCTCCGGTCTGCCAGTCGAGCACGGGTGCATGTCTCTGGAGCCAAGGTAGACCTAGTAAGAGGGCGTGAGAGAGTCCAGGCAGAACATGAAAAGAAATGCTCTAAGAATGCAGCATTCCCACCTGCACAGAGTTATGGATTCGGTGATAAGTTGGATGGGACGAGGTAAGAGACCCCCATCCACAGCAGCAACAGATAATGGTACAGCCAGAGGTTTGGTGGGAATGCGGTATTTTTCTACCAGGGACTGTGAAATAAGATTCCCGGCTGCACCAGAGTCAAGTTGGGCTAGTTCGAAATAGCGGTTCTCCCCGCAGAGAATTGAGACTGACAGCAGCAGAGATGGAGAGGATTTATCCTTGTCTAGGTCGACCTCTCTGAGCGAACCTAGACACAGGCATTTCCCGACCTCTCCGGGCAGGTACGGATCCGGTGCTCCTTACTGCCACAGTAGAAGCAACTCCCCTCGGCACGGCATAAGTCCTGACGGGTTTTGACCATCTTGGTCTGGTCGACCTGCATAGGCTCAGGAGAGTGTAATTGGGGAGAAACGGAGGGAGTAACGGGTTTCTGAAACGTAGGAGCTAGACGTGGAAACCTCCTCTCACGGGTGACCTCTTTGGCCCGCTCCTGGAACCGTAGGTCAATCCGGGTGGCAAGAGTTATTAGGTCATCGAGAGTGGTAGGAATGTCCCGACCGGCGAGTTCATCTTTAATACGACCGGACAGACCCTCCCAGAAGACAGATACCAGAGCGTCGTTATCCCAGGCCAGCTCCGAGGCAAGGGTACGGAACCGTATGGCATATTGGCCCACGGTGAGACTTCCCTGACGGAGGCGTAGCAGAGATGATGCGGATGAGGTCTTCCGTCCGGGTTCATCGAAGACTTTCCGGAAAGCCACGAGAAAGGCAGACAGGTCGGACACCAGGGGGTCTCCTCTCTCCCAAAGAGTATTTAGCCAGGCCAGGGCCTCCACGGTGAGATGGGACATGATGAAGGCAATTTTGGCCCGGTCGGAGTTAAACTGGTGGGACAGGAGTTCAAAGTGCAGGGTGCACTGATTAATGAAGCCCGAGCCTGAGCGGGGTCGCCTCCAAAGCGAGGAGGTGCAGAAAGCCGGGGTCCGGGACAGGAAACCATGGTATTGGGGAGCAGCGGAGCTGCCGGATTGCGAGTCATGGCACCAGCGGTGGTTGCCGGTGGAGCAGTCAGAGTGTCCAGGCGGGAATTGACATTCCGCAGGTGACCCAGTATGGACTCCTGTTGGGACCTCTGACGGGACAGTTCATGACACAGGTCCGAGATCGAGGGAGCTTGGGTGCCACGGGTTCCATGGCCCGAGCAAACTGTAACGAGTCTGGGAGGCGGAACCTCTGAGCTACTATACAAGGGGGCGGTCCTTGTAAGGGAGCGGGTGGCGACCAGGGTAGACGGGCAGGCAGTCACAGCCGGTAACCGGGGAAGTCTCTGGATGAATGGGCAGGCGGTCACGGCAAGTGACCGGGGCAGTCTCTGGATGAGCGGGCAGGGATCACGGCAAGTGACGGGGCAGTCTCTGGATGAGGTAGGTACGACCTGCGATGGCTGAACCTCCGCGGTAGGCTAGCAGGTAACAGGTGAGCGCTCCCAGGTGAGCGGGCGAGAGTCTCTGGAATAGCAGGCGGTCACGGCACGTGACGGCAAAACCTCCAGGTAGGCTAGCAGGCAGGTAACAGGTGAGCGCTCCCAGGTGAGCGGGCTGTCAGGCAGGAACAGATAGCACACTGGCAGGAAACTGGCAAGTAACTGCCAATGGAACCTGAGGGCTGAAGCAGAGTAGTGAACAGTGCAACAACATTGCTCGGGCGCCTCCATTTTGGAGGAAGTGCCTTATATAAGGTGAAGTCCTCCGGCCATTGGCTGGGGACTCCTTAGGACGGCACACGCGGCTCCTTTAAGAGGGGGGGGTAGCGCGCGCGCGCCCTAAGCACAGTGGCCGGGAAGGAGCGCGCACTGCAGCAGAGCGGGAGGAGGACGCCGGGCTCGGAGCAGAGGGGTGAGGGGAACAGCGTCCCTGCCTGGCAGAGGGCAGGGACGCCGGCGCTACACCCCTAAAGTTGTCACAGCTGTCGGCTTGCTAGCTGAGTCTTAAAGTTCACCACTAGGCTAGGGGCCGAGTCCCTTCTGCGACCTGGATTCTCCCAGCTGATGTCTGTCAGCCTGTAACGAGCCCCACGGGTAGCCTTCTCCTCAGCCGTGACTCTGAGAAATCCTTTTTCCCTACAGGGAACCTTCTTTCTGTCTTTCTCTCTGTGAGCAGCTCCTCAGGACTTGGAGCCTGCTGCATGGTTCTCTTTCCCCTCTCCCCTACGGGAGAGCTGCCTATGCACGTCTGTCTTCTTCCTTCCCCTAAGGGAAGACTCTCTCTTGCTTCGCTCTAGCTCCTGCTCTGACCAACAAGCTCCACCCACCATCTAACACCCTTTGCTAGCTGCAGCCATGCTAGTGAAACTCAACTAGTGTGTGTGATGGATGCAGTGTTGTCATAGCCAGGTTTGGTGTCCCCATCTTACCTCAAAGGTGGGATACCACATCTCTGGATGAGATGCAGTACCACTGTGGCGACTGGACCCACAGGGACGCCACATACCTCCCTGTTAAACGCAGCACGGCCATGGGCTGAAGCAGAGTAAATGATGTTGCAGGAAACATACAAAAATTTTTAGTTATGCATAACAAGTAGAAAAATAATTTAAAACACAACTTCCCTTTATGGTAGGCACTATTTCTTGAACGTTACATAATAACATGACCTTACTTTACTCTAAAAGTGCTTTTGGCAGCAACCGTTAAACTTTCAAGTTCGCTACCGGGATAGGGCATAATCTCCCTGAAAAAATACCATTATATTTACATTTGCTTCTTTTCCTACAAAAGTACTGTTACTGTATTAACACTTATTCTTCTCTTTTAGTGCAAGCCCCATCCAGGGTGTTCTCTGGGTAGCAACCGTTGCTACTAGGTTCACTACCTAATTTGGACATCTTGGTCCTGCAACAATACTTTTCTTCTCACTATTATTCTTAAAACATATTTTACAAAAAGTGCTTTCAGTTAAACTGCTGTCTGTTTTCTCGCCAAGTCGTACCTGTTACCAATAACTATCATACATATTATCTACAAGTGCTATTCAATGACTCTGCAATATAAAACAACTCTTACTTTCACTCTAAGCATAATATACAAGTATAATAACATTTTTATTAATACACAATCATAAGCTGTTATCAAATGAGGTAGGTGGCAGATACTTTCCCAGACAGGGTATCTTCTAGTGTCCTTGTGCTTGTGGAGGACACGCACAAAACCTCCAACGTTGGTCTTGGGTGGGCTGCAAGACATAACTGGTCTCCCCCAAAAGACCTCATCTTCGGCCACACCTAACGGGTTTTTCTTCTGATCTGTAGTTGTGCAATGATGGAATCTTATTTTACTAAAAGTGCATGTAAAACCAAGAGGAAGCACCTATAGAGGTGCTGAACTCTATACAGGTTAAAAGTTTTCGGGTCATTCAGCGTCCATGACCTCTCAGTCTGTCATCAATCAAAATAGCAAGATAATGAGAACAATTGTTAAAACATTTACCCTGGGGTAAACTATTTACAGTTCCTTGCCTGAAGGAAACAAAAGAAGAAACTTTTCTTATTCAGCTGGAGACGGTTCATTGCAATCTCCAGTTTGGGTGGAAGCGTTCTGTTTTCTCTGCTTCCAGGGTAGGATTTGCTTTCCTCGCTCATCCACCGCAATGGGAGCCATTAAAGGTGATGTCAATCCCAGAGTTACAGTGGCAGCAGCCTGGATGGCTACTGGTGGGACGTCATCTGTAGACCTGGAGAGTGCTACAACTGTTTTCGGTAACTTGGATGCAGCGGCTGCCTGTCTGGAAGCCGAGAACGGTGGTGCTGCGGCAGCCGCAGGTGTCGCTGTCTCGTATGCTGAGGCCGTCATGTCTGCTGCCCCTGTCGATGGCGTGGTCCAAGTTCATCTGGGATCCGGCGCACATGGAGAGCATACCATCCCCTCGCACCAAGATGGCGGGTGAAGGAGACGAGCTCTCCCGGGAACAGATCCCGTTCTGGATGTCCCCGTATGAGATGGGCCTCTACATCTCTCCGGTTCACAAATATCTGGGGCCTTGCGGGAGTCCTGAGTGAAGCCAAATCCCTGCTCCAGGTCAAAGCCGAGGACCCGGCCCCACCCCATTGGGTTTAAGTTCTCCAGGGATCTTTCCCTGGCCTGATTTTTGCCCGCGAGATCCCTCTTCTGCAGGGCCTTTCGCCGAGCCTGCCGGTCTTTCTCCTCCTGTGCTAGCTGTTGTATTTGCCGGCAGCAGATCTCCTCTGTAGTCAGGGGGAATCCCATCAAGTCTGCTCCGTCGAGGTCTTCCCATTCTAAGACCTCTGATTTATGCTTGACTAGGGACGGTGGCTGTGGGATTGGGACAGGCTCCAGGATCCCCCCGTGGAACGATGTCACGCTCCCAAGCAATATCCAGCACTAGCTGGCCTGCCTTCGGGGTCGGCGGTAATCCTATGGGGCCTAGCCAGTCCTCCCATGACCCAGGGGTGCTATCTGTACCTGCGCTCCTGGTGCTGTCTTCATCATTCGTCGCCTCCGGTGGTGTGGAGATGGAATCCTGCGGCACCGATGGTGAGGGTACCGAGATGATGGGTTCCGTGGCAGAGGGTTCTGGTGACGTGGACACTGGAGCTTCGGGTACCGGTCATGGGGGTGCCCGGGCATCAACGGCTTCTTGCTTGGCGCCTGTCTCCACCGCTTCAGCAGCGCGCGCTTCTTTTCCAAGTGATGGGCCAGCTCCTGTATTTCCTGCTCCATGCCAGCCAGGTCAACCTCCTCCTGGGAGCTGGAGCCTGTTTCTTCAGAGCCGTGGCAAAGCTTCTCCTGTTTCCCGCACTCCTCAGGCCTCCCTCCGCTCTCCATGATGGCTGTCTGGTCGACTGCCTTCTTGGCTCTCTTTCCCGCCGCTGAGTGTTTCTCCACCCCCGATTGCAGTGTCTTTTTCCTTTGCCGCCATACCACGCTATGACGCGGACTCCCTAGCAGTTGGCCACGATGCAGTGGCATAGAAATACATTCAGGGGAGGTTCCTTTCTTTTTGCTCTCTTTCTTGGATACCGCCCACGATGGCATGCCTCACTGCACACCTCGTGGAACAGCCATATCCGCCATCTTTACAGTCCAATTCACAAGTCAATAGATCTAATCCTTTGCACATTCTACTAGGCGCACAGGACCCTTGTTCAAGGGTCAGTTCACCCTGTTTGTGACGCCAAAATGGATCGCCCCCCTGGGCAGTGGGGTACTCGGTACCGGGCCGGGGTCTTAAAGGGATGTGTCACTGCAGCAGTGACCCGGTCCGTGGCCCTGGGCGTCCAATAAAAGGGGAATATTTACAGGGGATGATAGAGTTTGTAGTAAAGTGTTCGTGATGCCACCTATGGTTTCTGGTCAGAGGTGACCAGGGCAGACCCTTTGGGACAGATGGTGTGATGCAGCAAAGTTGAAATAGCTTCCCACAGGAGAAGTTTGTTGTCCCAGGGCAGAAGGGTGTTGTAGAGGGAGTGATGGTGCTGGGGGATGTAGCAGAGTGGAGTATGTTCCGCATGAAGAACTTGAGGAGACAGATGCAGTTTCCAAGGTTTTACTCACAGTTCAGGTGCATGCAGTACAGGTTCCCGCTTGGTACCACGTCCTCCAGGTATGGAGTCCAGTCAATTCCCAGGTAGATGGAGAACACCAGTCCAAAGCTCCCTGTCAGTATATGCCTTCCCTGGCCGTCTCACTGTGCTGATTCCCACTCCTTCTTCCTTCCCAGCACCTCACAAAGCAGTGTCCCAGTCTGGTAGCTGTGAATCCTGTTGGACAACTTGACCTAGGCGTTTCCTTGATTCTATATAGCTTTCCTTCCCAGAGAAGATGCTTGTGGTTGTGGCTGTGACCCCTAAAGTTGTCACAGCTGTTGGCTTGCTAGCTGAGTCTTAAAGTTCTCCACTAGGCTAGGGGCGAGTCCCTTCTCTGACCTGGATTCTCCCAGCTGACGTCCGTCAGCCTGGAACGACCCCCACGGGTAGCTTTCTGCTCAGCCGTGTCTCTGAGAAATCCTTTTTCCTACAGGGAACCTTCTTTCTGTCTTTCTGTCAGGACTTGGAGCCTGCTGCATGGTTCTATCTCTTTCCCCTCTCCCCTACGGGAGAGCTGCCTATGCACGTCTGTCTTCCTTCCCCTAAGGGAAGACTCTCTCTCTTGCTTCCCTCTAGCTCTTGCTCTGACCCACAAGCACCACCCACCATCTAACACCCTTTGCTAGCTGCCGACATGCTAGTGGAACTCAACTAGTGTGTGTGATGGATGCAGTGTTGTCCGACCCCGGTTTGGTTCCCCATCTTACCTGAAAGGTGGGATACCACATCTCTGGGTGAGATGCAGTACCTCTGTGGCGACTGGACCCTCAGGGGAGCCACATATGACTGTCTGAATTAAAGGGATAATCAAAGTTTGAAAATTGCAA